>JASDQU010108767.1:106495-119501 GCA_032191745.1 Picea mariana | reverse complement strand
CAAGCCATTTATTACAATGGAGACTAGAAAACTATCTTCAAGTTTAGAAAAACCGCCTTTGATGATTTCCAAATGAATGTTCTTAATCCTTGAAATGTATTCTAGTACATCACCATTGTCTGCTAATCTTTGTTTAAGCAATTTCATTTGTAGATCAACTCTTTGAGATGCAACAAGAGTATCAAACAACTTCTTTAATAGATTCCAAGCAGACCATGCATCTTTGGAATTCTTAATATGAACAAACATTTGTTCAGTTACAGAAGAACATAGCAAAGCAAGTGCTTTTTCATCTTTCAAATTCCATTTGGCTAAAGAAGTAGCGTCGGTGGGCTTCGTTGGAGCAGTATCACCATCACATATATCACTCCATAATTCATTATAGATCAAAGTGTTATGCATATGCCTACTCCAAGTTTTGTAATTCTTGGGTCCATCTAACTTATCTGATTCAGTGAATAGGTTGATTAATTTTGACATGATGATAGATTTCCTTATTGCAAGGATTGGAAGTTAGTGATCACACCACTACACTGAATAGTCGTCAAAATACTAAAGGAGAGACACAAGGCACCAGAAAGAAAGAGGGCACCATCCACACAAAAAGAACACTTTTAAGGGCTTGGCCTTGACCCTTTAAAAGTTTCGTTGAAAAGAAGTTTGAGAGAGTATTTCACTAGACTCTTCTCAACCTCTGAGCTTCAAGATTACAATAAAAAACTTTCGAAATTTGTCCTTTTTCCAAGACTTATAGCCTTTTACAAATAGAAGATACACCCCTCTTTAAAAGTGGTAAAGTCTTCAATAACATTAAATAAAATTTCTCAAAAGCTGACCACTCAAATCATTGTTATTGTAAAATCCACTCATCACTCCAAAAGGTTTTCCTAAAGAATATATTATTAAAATATTCTTTATAACATATATAGAGACTTTGACTTGTACTTTCCAACATCACCAAAATGGACGGTACGCATTTGTTGAATTCACTGGATTCTTCTTGTAATTAAAACAATCTGATCGAATTCGCTGGAGGGCACAATTTTTGCTGAAGGGCGCTTGGTCTGATCAAATTCATTGGAGGGCACTTGCTTTCTTCGCTAGATACCAGTGAAGCTTTTAACAGTAGATCCTGAAAGTGGAGGCAAAAGCCATGGCAGGTCTACAACAGACAACCCTTGAGCTTCAAGAAAAAAACAATACACCCACAAATCCAAGCGCTCTAATAATCTTGATCTTCTGTGGAGGGCGCGATTCAGTAATATAGGTGGAGGGCGCTTGCTACCAGATCTGAGTGTTGAAGGTATCGAAGCCCACAACAGAGGTGTGTGACAAAAATTTGTTGATGCTACGATTTTTATTTTATCAAGATTTAGATTTATCAAGATCTATAACTCTCTTTAACAAGAAATTGCCAGATTTACACAGATCTGAAGCAATTTGTACAATAAAAATGAGCCCTCTTCATGAATTTCTACTTGTTAAACAAAGTATATATTTTCAGAAAATAATCTCTAACGAGAACACATAAATAGTAGATCTGATACAAAAAACTTTTAACTGCGAAAATTATGATTTAACTTATCAAAAAATTTCAAAAAGAACCAGTGTTGTAATCAAAATAACCTTTTCCTTATTGAATTAATAACATAAATACCTCAGTACTCCTGTCCTTGAATTTGAAGAGATCCTGGATGATGTTGTGGAGACTTCCTTGCTTCCTCAATCCATCACCATTTCACCATGGCTCTGATACCATGTAGACAAAGTGCCCTCAGACACGTAATTTTATTAATAAGGAAAAAGTGATTACAATATGAAATTCATAATCTACTCCTTAACCTCACTTTAAGAAGGAGCTAGTTCATATAGCTTAACTCTAAACTAAAAACTAGGAGAACAACCAGTCACATAATCACATGAGTATGATAGGTGTCCCTTACATAGACGCTAGGTGTCCTTATCCTAACAAACTAGAATAAATTATTTTCTAAAAACATTTATACTAGAAAATACTTAGACTATAGAACTTTAGGATTATGAGGCTAACAGGGAACCATGCCTAATAGAGGTCCTCTGATGCTTACCTCTTTGGGGATTTCGACCTCGGGCATATGTTGGTCCTTTACTATCTTAAATTTCATCCACGCTTGTGGATTGCTTTCAGAAGCCATTGTCCTGGTCGACTTCTTGGTTTAGCTAATTTGCTATACCACCACACTCTGCTCCGGTCTTATTTTCCCGACTATGAACTGGAATGGTTGCACTGCTAAATGCTCGGTTCAGACCTGCTTTAAATTGTACTACTCTTGGTTTTTCGATTTCTCTGCACCTTGCTCTCTATGAAATAACCATGTAATAGGGTAGTGGGAATGTTAAATACCTATGCAAGCACTTCCAACCATCACCTTCACTTGCCCAACTATCCTTGAGGAAATGCAGTCATTGTTAATGTTGACCAAGGGTTTGATGTCCTTCCATAACCGTCGATGCACCTTTTAGTAATTGTTGCCTCAACTATTCTCATTCCCCATGTTGTTGTGACCTGTTTAAGCTCTAACTACCTACCTTTTTGTTGCCTTATCCACCTATGTGTCCTATTGTCTAGTTGTCTTATCCAACTGTCCTATCCTTTATCATTTACTCTAGAATTTAACTCCTAAAGTTTTCTAAATCTTCTAAATATGAGAGGGTACAAACCTGACATGTTTTGTGGATTACCTAGATTCTTCCTATCCTACTAATCATTGTGTATTTATACCTTCCTTTACTCCTACCTACCTAGCTCCTACCCTACACTAACTCTAAAACTTCCTCAATTTAGGGAGCTTTTGACCTCTGTGGGCCATAATATGCCTTCATATGACTTCTATTGATCAGTCGTTTGAGCGGTTCACCAGTAAGCATTACTAACTTCGTTGCGTCAGCCTCACTGATGTACACTAGCATGAAGGCTCCTAACCAACGCACGTGAACTTACCCGGGTTTTTTAGGAACTTGTTGTCATACAGTAATACCAAAGATCCTGGTCATAGACTCTTACGCCAAATGTTGTGATCATGCCAAGCCTTCTATCTTTGTTTCTCAACCATTTGTTTGTGTCTCACAATTAATCATTCTTCTTCCAATTCCAATTACTCATTCGACTTCCTTTGTAGTGCTTGGTCATCCGACATTTGTGTCATATCTAAAATTCTAAGACTTGGTACCACAAATTCCAATGGCATCACTGCTTCTTTTCCATAGACCAACCTAAATGAAGTATGCATAGTCAATCATTTGCAGGTCATCTTATATTCCCATAATATTGCATGAATCCTCTGATCCCAATCGTCGCGTTGTACATTGCAAACCTTGTTAAGAACATGCTCTAATATCTTGTTGAATTCTTTGACAATGCCATTGGCTTGTGGGTTATATGATGTGCTATTCTAATGATGAATCATGAGCTCTTGGGTTAGCGTGCAAATGGTGTCATTCACGAAGTGCACACCCTGATCACTCATCAATATCTTTGGGCATCTAAACATGGTGATAATATTTCAAAAAATGAAGCACATGACCATCTCCACAGTACAATCCTTTACCATCACGACCTCTTCCCAACGAGTAAAGTATTTTGTCACTGTGATAATATATCGTGCACTGGATCTGCATGCCAGGGGATTGATCGGCCCCACAAAGTCAATTGCCCACTTCTCGAAAGGTTCTAGTGTGATGATGGGAAAGAGTGGCAGTTCATCCTATCTTGATGGCTTCTCGATCATCTAGTAAATGTACCAACGCTTGCAATACTCCTTTTCTTCTTCAAATAGTGATGGCCACCATAGTCTTGTGTGCAACACTTTTTGCGTTGTAGCCTTCCCAACATTGTTTCCACCCATAATACCTTCATGCACCTCATAGAGTAACATGTCACACTCGTGTTCCAATATGCATCTTTGTAGAATCCCATCTGTGATGAGTTTGTATAATTGTTGTGCGATCCACTGGTAGTCGACATTCTAAGTTACCAGTTGCCTGCATTGTTTCGGTCTATGCTCTTCCGATGATTGACCTGTTGTGAAGTATTCGACGATTTTTTCAAGTTGATCTGACACTGCCTCTATTGTGAAGAGCTATATGTCAAGTATCTCATCATCCAAACTACCTCCAGCTGCCCCTGAATCTATCCTTGAGATATTATCAGGCCCCACATTGTGTTTGTCGGGTTTCACTACCATTTCAAACTCAAATTCTTGGAAGAGTAGTAACCATCGACATATCACCCCCCTAACACCGGCTTGTTCACCACGTATTTGAGCACTGAAGCTCTGAAAGTTCTCTTCCTGTGCATTGTTGATATCTACCTTCCAACAATAAACTGACTGATTTAACTTCACCATTGGTTGGTGATAGGTGTAGACCACCTTTTGCATGAGATCTCTGGGATGCTGATGGAATACAGTTCTTCATCCTCAATAGAATTTCCCTCTCCATAGGGAGCTTCGATGTAAACTTGAACGTTGCGTAGAATTGATTGCCCACTTTATCTTAGTCCCATGTTTTCCTTCTTGTCTCCTACTAGATGTACCATCTTTTGGGTAACATATCCATGGTACAAACAAACTTATGGACCCAATGAGCACTAGAAACCTTCTTGGATATCCAGTGCCACTCATAGAAACAAATACGTTCATGAGGATCCTCAGTACCCTTGTACCCTCTCATTAATTCAAAGTTGGTTGTGGGTTGGAAGCATACTTTGATTCACTCCAACACGTGTGTCCATTCTTGTAACTCTACGAGGTGCATCCCCCACCAATGCAAATGTGTTCCCTTTACCACCATATCCATAGCCTGGATCATATGGGTCTCAGGCACACTAATCTCCATTTGTTATAGAAATACCTCCACTGGACCTATTCCATCAAGCCTTGGTAAGTCGCATAGCTCCATTCCGAGCCAACGCACTACTTTGGTGATTCAGGTGCATCTCTTAGTTGAAATTTCTTATAGCTTATTATTCCATCTGGCCATCATATCCTCTGAATCCATGTCGTATGAGTGAACACTCCTCCAACTCAATTCTCCATCGAATGTCGAATTCACATAGTCTTCCTTGCACCCTGTAATGTTGTATATGTTCTCAATGATCGAAATTTGTTTGTTCTTATTGTATATGTCACCTTGGTCTGGATCTAGTGGAGAAATGAATTCAAGAGTGTCTGTCTCAAAGGACACATGCCTTTGTTTCAAATTTAGTACAACATTGTTATCAAATGCCCAACAATGCCAAGCAGAGTTGGGTAGGGGTCTGAGTCGTCCATAATGTCGATTAGTTCAAAGTCTACTTTAGTTTTCACCCCATCAATGTTAACTTCGACTTCCTCCAGTCTTCCAACTAGGTAAATTTTGTACTGATTTTCTAGCCTAATTTGAATGGGAAACCACACCAGCTTTGATTTTCCCATCAACTCCCATGGCTTCTTCGACAATATTTGCACATCAAACCCTAGGTCTAACATAACACTTTCCATCTCATAGCTTCCTAGCTCAACTTCCATCTTGAGTTATTTGCTTGTGCACTTTCATTTACTGATATGATGCATGTCCCTTTATGGAAATGGGGTAGAAATAATAGCTTTGTTCTCCCCTTTCTCCATGCATCTCATTAGCATGTGGGTCAATTTGTCGGTAATGACAGGATCATCCAATACCTTAAGACAACAGTGCAATAATTCACTTACCTTATTCTCTCAGTTAGTCTCCAGATAAATATTGCACCATGCTTCTTCATGCGATGTGCGTTGCAGCTCTTCTTATACAGGTATCTCATCCATGTGTCACAAATATTCGTGTGTGGGTATCTCATCCATCGCCCTTTGCATCAGAATTTCTTTTGCTACACAACGTCAAAACTTAGGAAGTGCTTGTGCTGCTTTGTTGATTTTCCCGTCTAACTGTTGCCCTGAGAATTTTCCTTTCTACAGGTCAAATCTTGTGTAGATACCTCCTTGGGTTACTATCTTTACAATAACTTCTTTCAACTTCTTTTCTTCACGTGACTCATCAATCACCATGTTGCAGTGCCCATTTTTTTCTTCCCATTTTCCCAATAACTCTAGGTAATCCTTCGTGACATTGTTTGCGCTGTGGCAATATCCACATAGTGTGCACGACTCGATACAGAACCGCAACAAGTGGCCTATATCTCCACAGTTAAAACATGTAGGTGGTCTTCCTCCTCCCACACCGTATCCTCTTCCTCTTCCATATCTTCCTCTGTCGAAGCCTCCACAGTCTGCACCCTTATTCTTCTCGTGTACTCCTTGAGTTAGTGCTGGTAGAGAGGAAAGAGAACATTGACAATTCCTTCTCAAACTTTGCTGCAAACTCATCTAGTTGTGTATCCCATGATGTTTCCATTTGTGTCTTCCCTTGCCCCTTCTTCCCAGAACAATGTGATGCATAGTGCCCATACTTGTGTCATGCAAAGCACTTGATTTTACTCAAGTCCTTCTTACCTGGCTATGAGGTTGAATCCTCATTGTTACCCTTGGAACCCTTTCCTTTGCCCTTTCTTGTCTTACCGACAAGGGCCAAGTTCTCCTCCTCTTCATAGCCTTCCTTGCCTTCTTTAGACTCCTCCCGAGTCTCTTCCTAGATGCAATCATCCCAAATCCTCTACCAATCTGGGAGATTTTCCCGAGCGTAGACTCCCTTGACAATTGGTTCCCAAGACTTGGGAAGACCATTCAATGCCGCATTCATAATCTATGCATCCTCCGTTTTCTCCCCTATGGATGTAAGATGATCACACACTTATGTGATCCTCATTAAATAGCTAGTAACATTATTAGATCTAGACATCTGCACATATATGAGTTTATTCTTTAATACCATCTTCCTATTCATGTTAGTGCTCTAGAATAAACCTACAAAGGCATCAAACATCTATTTGGTTTTCTTCTTCTTGGATAAGTGAAGAATTATATGATCCTTCATTGAATCCAAGAGTAATCGCTCGACTTTGATCTCCTTCTTTTGGTGAGCTACCAAGTTTGAAAGGTTTGTTGGTGGAGAAACTACTTTGTCCACTAACTCCCAAAGGTCATACTCCTTTAACGCAAAAATTATTCTTGCTTTCTAAGATAGGAAGTTAGATGCTCCATTCAATATGTCTTCAACTCTCAACGATGTTGTTTCCATCCCTAAGACCTGATAAACTACCATGGAAATAACATGTTGTTGAAACTGCCCCTGTATTGACTTGTACGACCTTGTACATGCTTGTCACCACCAAAACCCACATATGTACGTGACTTTCCCTTATTAAACTCGCATATGTACACGTCTGTGCATACTGCAACCTACGTATATGCACCTGTCTCCAAATCTACACAACCTGTGTATATGCACTTATCTCCAGATCTCCTCGTCAAATCTCCGACGAGATCAGCAATTGCCACTGTCTTTCCTCTTTGGACTCTCATCAACCAATCAACAAATAACACCTATCACCCTAGGGACACTCTAGCTGCCTTGCTGGCATGCCACATCATTCATGACATCATCGTCCTCACTCTTCTTTTGAACAAGTCTCATGAAAATCAACGGTGAAGATCCTCTTGCCCAACGACAGATCGACAGATCTCGTCGTGTCATCAACATTCATACCTTCTCCCAGTTCACCCATTTTCTACCCTCTGACGACAATACATTAGAGATCTATGACCCAGATTTCTCAAGGAAAAGCCCTAAAAAATCCAATGACCATAATTGAAATGAAGATCCAAAGGACCTCTTCGCCCAATGGAACCCACCCTTGTCCCATCTACCAATCCCTAGGTGACACCTACCACCACCTTGGACATGTGGATTATCGATTTGGCAGGCCACGTCATCAGTTCATCTCCATATCCTCTCATGGCTTAGGTAGGACCTACGAAAGATCGATTTCTACCATTGCGTCTCACCCACTCACCGATCAATGGTCTAGATTATCCCTTCGGAGTCCTACTCTGAGCTCTTCAGAGTTGTACTTCGAACCCTTTAGAGTCAACTTCAAAAAGGTCAACTCCTGAAAGGTTCGCAACCTGGCATGTGGCACAATCTTTGCTAGATACGTGGCATCATTGTCCCCTGACACGTGTCATTCCTCATCACACAGACTCTCGCCAGTAGGTGCCAAGTCATCCCGACATGTGGCATGATCCTTGCTTAATACATGGCACGATATTTACTTGACATGTGGCACCATCCACGTCACCCTCTTAAGCCTTTGGTAAGAGATCAATGGTCTAGATCTCCTTTTAGAGTTCCTCCGACCATGGTAGATCAACAGTCTAGATCTGACTTCGGAGTGCATCCCCTCTAAGACTGCAATTTATTCCGAATAATGTCCTGTGATGGATGACTAGGATCAATTATCTCACCAGATTGATAGCCAAGATTTAATCCTGCCCCTACCCCAACCAAGGGTCTAGATCTGACCGTCGCACCAAATCGACGACCACGATCCTCCGAAGCAAAACAAGAGTTTTCCTCTGGCTTATCAGCCCGGTTAAGGACTTAGTCAAATTCATGAAGGTTTCTTTGAGTCCTTCCCAATACTTAATGAGTTTTATAGAGCTCTCGCCTTTGCCTAGGCACACCATTACCTATGTAGGATACCTCTGTTACATCTTATCCCAAAAGATTTATTTACTTTGGGGATCCTGGCACTGCATTACCTAGGTGCATACATTTGCATAACAGAAAAGGTCACCAAAGCATGTACAATAAGCAGGGTCACAGGTTCATTCCTCAACTTAAACATAAAATGGATTTGAGTTATTTACATACTCAATGACTATTGTAAACTTGTACCCTTCCAAATTCACCCATTATACAAGATTATTATAGGCAAATACTCAGAGTTGTTTTACTGAGATAAAGACTATCTTTATTCAAGGACACCCAACTTTCCAAGCAAAGATATTTCATTCAAATACAAGACTACCTCTAGAAATACACGATAATTTCACAATAAGGTATTCATGTCCAAAACTCACCATGAAAAGCATTCAACTATACACATACCCAATTCATTGCACAAAGATAAACTGAAATTACTTATCTATAAATTGGGAGATGTTGGAAACTACTGAAGGGCGTGCCACTCTCCACCTGACCATAGGCAAAGCTACACAATTCACTACTACAACCAACCACCCTCGAGCCAGGATATGATGCCACAAGAGGATCACTGGTTTTTCAACAAGTTTTTTCAGGAAATATCTATCACTTATGCACTTCTCTTTTCCTTGAACCAAAGAGTTCTCATTCTCTCCATTCTAGTGTTCATGTTTTTCCCTCCTCCCTCATCGGTCTGTCTCTGCTTCCCCCTCTTACTGTCCTCTGTCCTTTATTTTGCATGTATTCTTCCTCAATATCTCGTGGGGTGTGTTAAGAATCTTTCCGATAGGAACTTCTATCCATCCTTCATTGATTCTCAAAAGAGACTACCCAACTACTAGCCTGACTGGTAATCAAATCTCTGGGGTTGAGGATAGTTCAAGGTCTACATTTCTCTAAATTGATAGGGTACTGACTAGTAGGGTCATTTCAACTAGTAATAACTTCCCTCTTGCACCATTCCTCTCATGACATTGTAACCTGTGAAGGACATCCCTTCAAGAGTAGTTCAACATCTCCATGTTGCATTAATAACCAAATATTTACATTACATAATTTATCAAAGGTCCATTGTCTTTCAATAATCACATAACAGACCTGTCTCTATTTTTGGTCATGATTATAGTTATAATTACAAACTGGGGGAAACATGGGTGTTACAATTAGATTGTATGAATCAAATTATGATGTAGATATTTGTACATGGAAATAGGTTGCAAAGATAAAAGAGGATGAATTAGATGAAGAGGACATGGAAATCTCTAGATATGAAATACATTATTCACTACCAAAGTGTTTCCAATGCACCTTGACCTGTGCAATAGTTATGTTCTATAGAGGGATCTCTTTCTCGTCTAGGATACACTGTGGTTCTGGCAGGAATTCTCCCTCTGGTTCCACTTGGACCACATACTAGTCAATTATATGATTAGAATCATGTACATATTTCTTCAATAATGTATCATGGAAAACATTATGTGCTTTCACTGTGGGAGGTAAAGCTAATCTATATGGTACATGTCCCACTTGTCTAAAATTTCAAAAGGTCCACAAAATCAAGGTGCCAACTTAGCACATGTTCCCATCCTCAAGGAAATTCTTCTGGGTCTAATTCAGAGATACACATGATCCCCTACTTTGAACTCTTTATGAGTCCTTTTGATGTCTGTATATCTCTTCTGCCTGTCCTAGGATACTTGTTGTTCCAACTCCTTTAGCATGTTTGGCCCAAGTGTAATTTTGTCCACTGGATTGTTCTAGCTGATTGGAATTTTGCATTGTCTACCATAGAGAGCTTTGAAATGAATCATTTTCGAGGATTCCTGATAGACGTTGGTGTAGGCAAATTCTACCAGTGGTAGGTATTCTTCCCATTTCTTGGGTTGATGCATCACATGCATCCTTAACATGTCTTCCAATACTCGGTTTACCCTCTTTGTCTGCCCATCAGTTTGAGGGTGATAGGCTATACTAAATAAAAATTTAGTTTCAAAACCAACAAACAAAGATTTCCAAAATTCTGAGGTGGATTTTGTATCTCTATCAGATATGATATCCCTAGGCATCCCATGTAGCCTAAATATTTTTTTCAAAAAAATATTGGCAATATCTATTGCCTTGCAAGTGGAATTTACAGGGATAAAGTGAGCAACCTTGCTCAACTTGTCCACAACTACCATAATGGCATCATTTCGTTTGGATAATTTAGTTAATCCTGTGATAAAATCCATGGAGATGGTTTCCCATTTCCACTTTGGAATAGGTAGGGGATGTAGTAGCCCTGTTGGATGCTTGTGTTCCACCTTAACCTGTTGGCATTCCAAACATTTGGCTAGATAACCAGCTATGTCCTTTTTCATTCATGGCCAATAAAACAATTTCTTAGTGGCTTTGATCATTTTCTGATAACCAAGATGACCAGTGTATGGTCTTCTATGTAGTTCAACCATGATGAACCTCTTCAAGTCATCACAATTTGGGATATACAATCTAGCACTGCGTTACCCAAGTGCATACATTTTCATAAATATAGAAGGTCACCAAAACATGTACAATAAGTAGGGTCATGGGTTCATCCCTCAACTTAAACATAATAGGGATTTGAGTTATTTACACACTCAATGACTATTGTAAACTTGTACCCTTCCATATTCACCCATTATACAAGGTTCTTACAGGAAAATACTTGCAATTGTTTTACTAAGACAGAGACTATCTGTATTCAAGGACACCCGACTTTCCAAGTAGATATATTTCATTCAAATACGAGACTATCTCCAGAAATACACAATAAATTCACAATCAGGTATTCATGTCCAAAAATCACCATGCAAAGCATTCAACTATACATATACCCAATTCAATGCACAAAGATAACTAAAATTACTTATATATAAGTTGGGAGATGCTGACAACTACTGAAGGGCATTCCACTCTCCACCCAACCATAGGCAAAGTTGCACAATTCATTGCTACAACCAGCCACCCGGATACGATGCCATGAAAGGATAACTGGTTTTTCAGGAAGTATCTATCACTTCTACACTGCTCCTTTCCTTGAACCAGAGAGTTCTCCTTCTATCCGCTCTTGTGTTCAGGTTTTTTCCTCCTCCCCCGTCGATTTGTCTCTACTTCCCCCTCTTACTATTCTTCGTCCCTTTCTTTTGCGTGTATTCTCCCCAAGACCTTGTGGGTCATGTCAGAATCTTTCCGATGGGGACGTCTTCCCATCCTTAATTGATTCTTGAAGGAGACTACCCAACTACCAGTCTGACTGGTAATCAAATCTCTAGGGTTGAGGACAGTTCAGGGTCTGCATTTCTTTAAATTCATAGGGTATTTCCTGGCAGGGTCATTTTAACTAGTAATAGCTTCACTCTTGCAACATTTCTCACATGACATCGTAACTAGGAAGGAAATCCCTTCATTAGTAGTTCAACATCTCCCTGTTGCATTAATAACCAAATATTTACATTACATAATTTATCAAAGGTCCATTGTCTTTAAATAATCACATAACCAACCTATCTCTAGTTTTGGTCACAATAATAGTTATAATTACATACATGGGGAAACATGGGTGTTACAAGTAGATTGTATGATTCAAAATATGATGTAGATATTTGTACATGGAAATAGGTTGCAAAGATAGATGAGGATGAATAAAATGAAGAGGATAGGGAAATATTTAGATAGGAAATACATTATTCACTACTGGCCCAAAGTTAGAGAGTTATATATTACTATCAATATTCAACTTGCAGGTTACAAGCCATATGATCTATATGTCTTTATAGATTTAGGGGCTATGTTATCATGCTGCAAAACATTAGCTAGACTTGAATATTTCTAGAGATCGTGTGTCATAAGTGTCAGAGCAATAAATGGTTCTAGATGTCAACTTAACATGATGACCAAATATTTTCCAATCATGATTAAAGGAATTACAACTCATGTAAAACTTTATGAGTGTGATTCTAGATATGATAATATCTTAGGACATGATTTCCTAAGAAATCACATGCTTATTACATTTGATAAAGGCAATGTCAAGTTGAAAATACAAGGCCAGTTAGTTCAAGTTCCTTGCTTGGATGATTTTGAAGTGAGAATCCAATCCTCCCCAAAGGATGAGGATCTCTGAGTGGTTGCAGATAAACTATTCAAAATCAAAAGGATATGTAAACAAACAAAGCTTAGAAATGATGGATGTCATGTAGAAATAATAAATAAAATAAAAAAGGAATGTTGTAGTGACTTCCCTAATGCTTTCTAGAGTAGAGAGGAGTATTTTGTAGATCTTCCATATGCAGAAGCTTATAAATAATTAGCACAAAAGTTTTTTGCT
>JASDQU010108767.1:86756-106445 GCA_032191745.1 Picea mariana | reverse complement strand
TACTTGTTAAAAAAAGTATATATTTTCAGAAAATAATCTCTAATGAGAACTAAGAAATAGTAGATCTGATACAAAAAACTTTTAACTGCGAAAATTATGATTTAACTTATCAAAAAATTTCAAAAAGAACCAGTGTTGTAATCAAAATAACCTTTTCCTTATTGAATTAATAACAGAAATACCTCAGTACTCCTGTCCTTGAATTTGAAGAGATCCTAGATGATGTTGTGAAAAATTCCTTGCTTCCTCAATCCATCACCATTTCACCATGGCTCTGATACCATGTAGACAAAGTGCCCTCAAACACGTAATTTTATTAATAAGGAAAAAATGATTACAATCTGAAATTCATAATCTACTCCTTAACCTCACTTTAAGAAGGAACTAGTTTATATAGCTTAACTCTAAACTAAAAACTAGGAGAACAACCAATCACATAATCACATGATTATGATAGGCGTTCTTTACATAGATGCTAGGTGTCCTTATCCTAACAAACTAGAATAAATTAATTTCTAAAAACATTTATACTAGAAAATACTTAGACTATAGAACTTTAGGATTATGAGGCTAACAGGGACCCATGCCTAATAGAGGTCCTCTTATGCTTACCTCTTTGGGGATTTCAACCTCGGGCATATGTTGGTCCTTTACTATCTTAAATTTCATCCATGCTTGTGGATTTCTTTCAGAAGCCATTGTCTTGGTTGACTTCTTGGCTTAGCTAATTTTCTATACCACCATACTCTGCTCCGGTCTCATTTTCCCGACTGTGAATTGGAATGGTTGCACACACTAAATGCTCGGTTCAGACCCGCTTTAAATTGTACTACTCTTGGATTTTCAGTTTCTCTGCACCTTTCTCTCTATGAAATAACCATGTAATAGGGTAGTGGGAATGTTAAATACCTATGCAAGCACTTCCAACCATTGCCTTCACTTTCCCAACTATCCTTGCGGAAATGCAGTCATTGTTAATGTTGACCGAGGGTTTGATGTCCTTCCATAACCATCAATGCACCTTTTAGTAATTGTTGCCTCAACTATTCTCATTCCCCATGTTGTTGTGACCTGTTTAAGCTCCAACCACCTACCTTTTTGTTGCCTTATCCACCTATGTGTCCTATTGTCTAGTTGTCTTATCCAACTGTCCTATCCTTTATCATTTACTCTAGAATTTAACTCCTAAAGTTTTCTAAATCTTCTAAATATGAGAGGGTACAAACCTGATATGTTTTGTGGATTACCTAGATTCTTCCTATCCTACTAATCATTGTGTATTTATACCTTCCTTTACTCCTACCTACCTAGCTCCTACTCTACACTAACTCTAAAACTTCCTCAATTTAGGGAGCTTTTGACCTCTGTGGGCCATAATATGCCTTCAGATGACTTCTATTGATCAGTCATTTAAGTGGTTCACCAGTGAGCATTACTAACTTCATTGCGTCGGCCTCACTGATGTACACTAGCATGAAGGGTCCTAACCAGCGCACGTGCAACTTACCCGGGTTTTTTAGGAACTTGTTGTCATACAGTAATACCAAAGATCCTAGTCGTAGACTCTTACGCCAAATGTTGTGATCATGCCAAGCCTTCTATCTTTGTTTCTCAACCATTTGTTTGTGTCTCACAATTAATCATTCTTCTTCCAATTCCCATAACTCATTCAACTTCCTTTGCAGTGCTTTGTCATCCAACATTTGTGTCATGACTAAAATTCTAACACTTGGTACCACAAATTCCAATGGCATCACTGCTTCTTTTCCATAGACCAACCTAAATGAAGTATGCGTAGTCAATCATTTGCAGGTCATCTTATATGCCCATAATACTGCAGGAATCCTCAGATCCCAATCATCGCATTGTATATTGCAAACCTTGGTAAGCACATGCTCTAATATCTTGTTGAATGCTTTGACAATGCCATTGGCTCGTGGGTTATATGATGTGCTATTCTAATGATGAATCATGAACTCTTGGGTTAACATGCAAATGGTGTCATTCACGAAGTGCACACCTTGATCACTCATCAATATCTTTGGGCATCTAAACATGGTGATAATATTTCAAAAAATGAAGCACATGACCATCTCTACGGTACAATCCTTTACTATCACGACCTCTTCCCAATGAGTAAAGTATTTTGTCGCTGTGATAATATATCGTGCACCGGATCCGCATGCCAGGGGATTGATCGGCCCCACAAAGTCAATTTCCCACTTCTCAAATGGTTCTAGTGTGATGATGGGAAAGAGTGCCAGTTCATCCTATCTTGATGGCTTCCCGATCATCTAGTAAATGTACCAACGCTTGCAATACTCCTTTGCTTATTCAAATAGTGATGGCCACCATAGTCTTGTGTGCAACACTTTTTGCGTTGTAGCCTTCCCAACATTGTTTCCACCCATAATACCTTCATTCACCTCATAGAGTAACATGTCACACTCGTTTTCCAATATGCATCTTCGTAGAATCCCATCTGTGCTGAGTTTGTATAATTGTCGTGCGATCCACTAGTAGTCGACATTCTGAGTTACCAGTTGCCTGCATTGTTTCGGTCTATGCTCTTCCAATGATTAACCTGTTGTGAGGTATTCGATGATTTTTGCAAGTTGATCTGACACTGCCTCTATTGTGAAGAGCTATGTGTCAAGTATCTAATCATCCAAACTACCTCCAGCTTCCCTTGAATCTATCCTTGAGATATTATCAGGCCCCACATTGTGTTTGTCGGGTTTCACTACTATTTCAAACTCAAATTCCTGGAAGAGTAGTAACCATTGACATATCACCCCCCTAACACTGGCTTGTTCACCAAGTATTTGAGCACTGAAGCTCTAAAAGTTCTCTTCGTGTGCATTGTTGATATCTACCTTCCAACAATAAATTGACTGATTTAACTTCACCATTGGTTGGTGATAGGTGTAGACCACCTTTTGCATGAGATCTTTGGGATGCTGATGGAATACAGTTCTTCATCCTCAATAGAATTTCCCTCTCCATAGGGAGCTTCGATGTAAACTTGAATGTTGCGTAGAATTGATTGCCCACTTTATCCTAGTCCCATGTTTGCCTTCTCGTCTCCTACTAGATGTACCATCTTCTGGGTAACATATCCATGGTACAAACAAACTTATGGACCCAATGAGCACTAGAAACCTTCTTGGATATCCAGTGCCACTCATAGAAACAAATACGTTCATGAGGATCCTCGGCACCTTTGTACCCTCTCATTTATTCAAAGTTGGTTGTGGGTTGGAAGCATACTTTGATTCACTCCAACACCTGTGTTCATTCTTGTAACTCTACGAGGTGCATCCCCCACCAATGCAAATGTGTTCTTTTTACCACCATATCCATAGCTTGGATCATATGGGTCTCAGGCACACTGATCTCCATTTGTTATAGAAATACCTCCATTGGACCTATTCCATCAAGCCTTGGTAAGTTGCATAGCTCCATTTCGAGCCAGCGCACTACTTTGGTGATTCAGGTGCATCTCTTAATTGAAATTTCTTATAGCTTATTATTCCATCTGGCCATCATATCCTCTGAATCCATATCGTATGAGTGAACACTCCTCCAACTCAATTCTTCATTGAATGTCAAATTCACATAGTCTTCCTTGCACCCTGTAATGTTGTATATGTTCTCAATGATCGAGATTTGTGCATCCTTATTGTATCTGTCACCTTGGTCTGGATCCAGTGGAGAAATGAATTCAAGAGTGTCTGTCTCAAAGGACACATGCCTTTGTTTCAAATTTAGTACAACATTGTTATCAAATGCCCAACAATGCCAAGCAGAGTTGGGTAGGGGTCTAAGTCATCCATAATGTCGATTAGTTCAAAGTCTACTTTAGTTTTCACCCCATCAATGTTAACTTCGACTTCCTCCAGTCTTCCAACTAGGTAAATTTTGTACTGATTTTCTAGCCTAATTTGAATGGGAAACCACACCAGCTTTGATTTTCCCATCAACTCCCATGGCTTCTTCAACAATATTTTCACATCAAACCCTAGGTCTAACATAACACCTTCCATCTCATAGCTTCCTAGCTCAACTTCCATCTTGAGTTATTTGCTTGTGCGATTTCATTTACTGATACGATGCATGTCCCTTTATGGAAATGGGGTAGAAATAATAGCTTCGTTCTCCCATTTCTCCATGCATCTCATTAGCATGTGGGTCAATTTGTTGGTAATGATAGGATTATCCAATACCTTAAGACAACAATGCAATAATTCACTTACCTTATTCTCTCAGTTAGTCTCCAGATAAATATTGCACCATGCTTCTTCATGCGATGTGCGTTGCAGCTCTTCCTATGCAGGTATCTCATCCATGCGTCACAAATATTCGTGCGTGGGTATCTTATCCATCTCCCTTTGCATAGGAATTGCTTTTGCTACACAACGTCAAAACTTAGGAAGTGCTTGTGCTGCTTTGTTGATTTTCCCGTCTAATTGTTGTCCTGAGAATTTTCCTTTCTACAGGTCAAATCTCGTGTAGATACCTCCTTGGGTTACTAACTTTACAATAACTTCTTCTTTCAGCTTCTTTTCTTCACGTGACTCATCAATCACCATGTTGCAGTGCCCATTTTTTTCTTGCCATTTTTCCAATAACTCTAGGTAATCCTTCGTGACATTGTTTGTGCTGTGGCAATATCCACATAGTGTGCACGACTCGGTACAGAACCGCGACAAGTGGCCTATATCTCCACAGTTAAAACATGTAGGTGGTCTTCCTCCTCCCACAACGTATCCTCTTCTTCTTCCATATCTTCCTCTGTTGAAGCCTCCACAGTTTACACCCTTATTCTCCTCGTGTACTCCTTGAGTTAGTGCTGGTAGAGAGCAAAGAGAACATTGAGAATTCCATCTCAAACTTTGCTGCAAACTCATCTAGTTGTGTCTCCCATGATGTTTCCATTTGTGTCTTCCCTTGCTCCTTCTTCCCAGAAAACTGTGATGCATAGTGCCCATACTTGTGTCATGCAAAGCACTTGATTTTACTCAAGTCCTTCTTACCTGGCTATGAGGTTGAATCCTCATTGTTACCCTTGGAACCCTTTCCTTTGCCCTTTCTTGTCTTACCGACAAGGGCCAAGTTCTCCTCCTCTTCATAGCCTTCCTTGCCTTCTTTAGACTCCTCCTGAGTCTCTTCCTAGATGCAATGATCCCAAATCCTCTACCAATCTGGGAGATTTTCCCGAGCGTAGACTCCCTTTACAATTGGTTCCCAAGACTTGGGAAGACCATTCAATGCTGCATTCATAAGCTATGCATCCTCTGTTTTCTCCCCTGTGGATGTAAGATGATCACACACTTATGTGATCCTCATGAAATAGCTAGTAACATTATTAGATCTAGACATCTGCATAGATATGAGTTTATTCTTTAATACCATCTTCCTATTCATGTTAGTGCTCTAGAATAAACCTACAAAGGCATCAAACATCTATTTGGTTTTCTTCTTCTTGGATAAGTGAAGAATTATATGATCCTTCATTAAATCCAAGAGTAATCGCTCGACTTTGATCTCCTTCTTTTGGTGAGCTACCAAGTTGGAAAGGTCTGTTGGTGGAAAAACTACTTTGTCCACTAACTCCCAAAGGTCATACTCCTTTAACGCAAAAATTATTCTTGCTTTCCAAGATAAGAAGTTAGATGCTCCATTCAATATGTCTTCAACTCTCAACGGTGTTGTTTCCATCCCTAAGACCTTATAAACTACCATGGAAATAACATGTTGTTGAAACTGCCCCTGTATTGACTTGTACGACCTTGTACATGCTTGTCACCACCAAAACCCACATATGTACGTGACTTTCCCTTCCTAAACTCGCATATGTACACGTCTGTGCTTACTGCAACCTGTGTATATGCACTTGTCTCCAAATCTATACAACCTGTGTATATGCACCTATCTCCAGATCTACACAACCTGTGTATATGCACCTATCTCCAGATCTCCTCGTCAAATCTCCGACGAGATCAACAATTGCCACTGTCTTTCCTCTTTGGACTCTCATCAACCAACCAACAAATAACACCTGTCACCCTAGGGACACTCTAGCTACCTTGCTGGCATGTCACATCATTCATGACATCATCATCCTCACTCGTCTTTTGAACAAGTCTCATGGAAATTAACGGTGAAGATCCCCTCGCCCAATGACAGATCGACAGATCTCGTCGTGTCATCAACATTCATACCTTCTCCTAGTTCACCCATTTTCTACCCTCTGACGACAATACATTAGAGATCTACGACCCAGATTTCTCAAGGAAAAGCCCTAAAAAATCCAATGACCATAATTGAAATGAAGATCCAAAGGACCTCTTCGCCCAATGGAACCCACCCTCATCCCATCTACCAATCCCTAGGTGACACCTACCACCACCTTGGACATGTGGATTACCGATTTGGCAGGCCACGCCATCAGTTCATCTCCATATCCTCTCATGGCTTAGGTAGGACCTACGAAAGATCGATTTCTACCATTGCGTCTCACCCACTCACTGATCAATGGTCTAGATTATCCCTTTGGAGTCCTACTCCAAGCTCTTCGGAGTTGTACTTCAAACCCTTTAAGTCAACTTCAAAAAGGTCAACTCCTGAAAGGTTCATAACCTGGCATGTGGCACAATCTTTGTTGGATACGTGGCATCATTGCCACCTGACACGTGTCATTCCTCATCACACAGACTCTCTCCAGTAGGTGCCAAGTCATCTCGACATGTGGCATAATCCTTGCTTAATACATGGCACGATATTTACTTGACATGTGGCACCATCCACATCACCCTCTTAAGCCTTTGGTAAGAGATCAATGGTCTAGATCTCCTTTTAGAGTTCCTCCGACCATGGTAGATCAACAGTCCAGATTTGACTTCGGAGTGCATCTCCTCTGAGATTGCAATTTATTCTGAATAATGTCCTGCGATGGATGACTAGGATCAATTATCTCACCAGATTGATAGTCGATATTTAATCCTGCCCCTACCCCGACCAAGAGTCTAGATCTGACCGTCGCACCAAATCGACGACCACGATCCTCCGAAGCAAAACAAGAGTTTTCCTCTGGATTATCAGCCCGGTTAAGGACTTAGTCAAATTCATGAAGGTTTCTTTGAGTCCTTCCCAAGACTTAACGAGTTTTCTAGAGCTCTCGCCTTTGCCTAGGCACACCATTACCTATGTAGGATACCTCTATTACATCTTATCCCAAAAGATTTATTTACTTCGAGGATCCTGGCACTGCGTTACCTAGGTGCATACATTTGCATAATAGAAAAGGTCACCAAAGCATGTACAATAAGCAGGGTCACAGGTTCATTCCTTGACTTAAACATAAAATGGATTTGAGTTATTTACATACTCAATGACTATTGTAAACTTGTACCCTTCCAAATTCACCCATTATACAAGATTATTATAGGCAAATACTCGGAGTTGTTTTACTGAGATAAAGACTATCTTTATTCAAGGACACCCAACTTTCCAAGCAAAGATATTTCATTCAAATACAAGACTACCTCTAGAAATACACGGTAATTTCACAATAAGGTATTCATGTCCAAAACTCACCATGAAAAGCATTCAACTATACACATACCCAATTCATTGCACAAAGATAAATTGAAATTACTTATCTATAAATTGGGAGATGTTGGAAACTACTGAAGGGCGTGCCACTCTCCACTCGACCATAGGCAAAGCTACACAATTCACTGCTACAACCAACCACCCTCGAGCCTGGATACAATGTCACGAGAGGATCACTAGTTTTTCAACAAGTTTTTTCAGGAAGTATCTATCACTTATGCACTTCTCTTTTCCTTGAACCAAAGAGTTCTCATTCTCTCCATTCTAGTGTTCATGTTTTTCCCTCCTCCCTCATCGGTCTATCTCTGCTTCCCCCTCTTACTGTCCTCTGTCCTTTATTTTGCATGTATTCTTCCTCAATATCTCGTGGGTCATGTTAAGAATCTTTCCGATAGGAACTTCTATCCATCCTTCATTGATTCTCAAAAGAGACTACCCAACTACTAGCTTGACTGGTAATCAAATCTCTGGGGTTGAGGATAGTTCAGGGTCTACATTGCTCTAAATTGATAGGGTACTGACTAGTAGGGTCATTTCAACTAGTAATAACTTCCCTCTTGCACCATTCCTCTCATGACATCGTAACCTGTGAAGGACATCCCTTCAAGAGTAGTTCAACATCTCCATGTTGCATTAATAACCAAATATTTACATTACATAATTTATCAAAGGTCCATTGTCTTTCAATAATCACATAACAGACCTGTCTCTATTTTTGGTCATGATTATAGTTATAATTACAAACTGGGGGCAACATGGGTGTTACAATTAGATTGTATGAATCAAAATATGATGTAGATATTTGTACATGGAAATAGGTTGCAAAGATAAAAGAGGATGAATAAGATGAAGAGGACATGGAAATCTCTAGATAGGAAATACATTATTCACTACCAAAGTGTTTCCAATGCACCTTGACCTATGCAATAGTTATGTTTCTGAGAGGGATCTCTTTCTCGTCTAGGATACACTGTGGTTCTGGCAAGAATTCTCCCTCTGGCTCCACTTGGACCACATACTAGTCAATTATATGATTAGAATCATGTACATATTTCTTCAATAATGTATCATGGAAAACATTATGTGCTTTCACTTTGGGAGGTAAAGCTAATCTATATGGTACATGTCCCACTTGTCCAAAATTTCAAAAGGTCCACAAAATCGAGGTGCCAACTTAGCACATGTTCCCATCCTTAAGGAAATTCTTCTGGGTCTAATTCGGAGATACAGATGATCCCCTACTTTGAACTCTTTATGAGTCCTTTTGATGTCTGTATATCTCTTCTGCCTATCCTGGGATACTTGTTGTTCCAACTCCTTTAGCATGTTTGGCCCAAGTGTAATTTTGTCCACTGGGTTGTTCTAGCTGATTGGAATTTTGCATTGTCTACCATAGAGAGCTTCAAAATGAATCATTTTCGAGGATTCCTGATAGACGTTGGTGTAGGCAAATTCTACCAGTGGTAGGTATTCTTCCCATTTCTTGGGTTGATGCATCACATGCATCCTTAACATGTCTTCCAATACTCGGTTTACCCTCTCTGTTTTCCCATCCGTTTGAGGGTGATAGGCTATACTAAATAACAATTTAGTTTCAAAACCAACAAACAAAGATTTCCAAAATTCTGAGGTGGATTTTGTATCTCTATCAGATATGATATCCCTAGGCATCCCATGTAGCCTAAATATTTTTTTTCAAAAAAATATTGGCAATATCTATTGCCTTGCAAGTGGAATTTACCGGGATAAAGTGAGCAACCTTGCTCAACTTGTCCACAACTACCATAATGGCATCATTTCGTTTGGCTAATTTAGTTAATCCTGTGATAAAATCCATGGAGATGGTTCCCATTTCCACTTTGGAATAGATAGGGGATGTAGCAGCCCTGTTGGATGCTTGTGTTCCACCTTAATGTATTGGCATTCCAAACATTTGGCTAAATAACCAGCTATGTCCTTTTTCATTCATGGCCAATAAAACAATTTCTTAGTGGCTTTGATCATTTTCTGATAACCAAGATGACCAGTGTATGGTCTTCTATGTAGTTCAACCACGATAAACCTCTTCAAGTCATCACAATTTGGGATATACAATCTAGCACTGCGTTACCTCGGTGCATACATTTTCATAAATATAGAAGGTCACCAAAACATGTACAATAAGTAGCGTCATGGGTTCATCCCTCAACTTAAACATAATAGGGATTTGAGTTATTTACACACTCAATGACTATTGTAAACTTGTACCCTTCCATATTCACCCATTATACAAGGTTATTATAGGAAAATACTTGCAATTGTTTTACTAAGACAGAGACTATTTGTATTCAAGGACACCCGACTTTCCAAGCAGATATATTTCATTCAAATACGAGACTATCTCCAGAAATACACAATAAATTCACAATCAGGGATTCATGTCCAAAAATCACCATGCAAAGCATTCAACTATACATATACCCAATTCAATGCACAAATATAACTAAAATTACTTATATATAAGTTGGGAGATGCTGACAACTACTGAAGGGCATTCCACTCTCCACTCAACCATAGGCAAAGTTGCACAATTCACTGCTACAACCAGCCACCCTGATACGATGCCACGAGAGGATAACTGGTTTTTCAGGAAGTATCTATCACTTCTACACTGCTCCTTTCCTTGAACCAGAGAGTTCTCCTTCTATCCGCTCCTGTGTTTAGGTTTTTACCTCCTCCCCCATCGATTTGTCTCTACTCCCCCCTCTTACTATTCTCCGTCCCTTTCTTTTACGTGTATTCTCCCCAAGACCTTGTGGGTCGTGTCAGAATATTCCCGATGGGGACGTCTTCCCATCCTTAATTGATTCTTGAAGGAGACTACCCAACTACCAGCCTGACTGGTAATCAAATCTCTAGGGTTGAGGATAGTTCAGGGTCTGCATTTCTTTAAATTCATAGGGTATTGCCTGGCAAGGTCATTTTAACTAGTAATAGCTTCCCTCTTGCACCATTTCTCACATTGCATCGTAACTGGGAAGGAAATCCCTTCATTAGTAGTTCAACATCTCCCTGTTGCATTAATAACCAAATATTTACATTACATAATTTATCAAAGGTCCATTGTCTTTAAATAATCACATAACCGACCTATCTCTAGTTTTGGTCACAATAATAGTTATAATTACATACATGGGAAACATGGGTGTTACAAGTAGATTGTATGAATCAAAATATGATGTAGATATTTGTACATGGAAATAGGTTGCAAAGATAGATGAGGATGAATAAAATGAAGAGGATAGGGAAATATTTAGATAGGAAATACATTATTCACTACTGGCCCAAAGTTAGAGAGTTATATATTACTATCAATATTCAACTTGCAGGTCACAAGCCATATGATCTATATGTCTTTATAGATTTAGGGGCTATGTTATCATGCTGCAAAACATTAGCTAGACTTTAATATTTCTAGAGATCGTGTGTCATAAGTGTCAGAGCAATAAATGTTTCTAGATGTCAACTTAACATGATGACCAAATATTTTCCAATCATGATTAAAGGAATTACAACTCATGTAAAACTTTATGAGTGTGATTCTAGATATGATAATATCTTAGGACATGATTTCCTAAGAAATCACATGCTTATTACATTTGATAAAGGCAATGCCAAGTTGAAAATACAAGGCCAGTTAGTTCAAGTTCCTTGCTTGGATGATTTTGAAGTGAGAATCCAATCCTCCCCAAAGGATGAGGATCTCTCAGTGGTTGCAGATAAACTATTCAAAATCATAAGGATATGTAAACAAACAAAGCTTAGAAATGATGGATGTCATGTAGAAATAATAAATAAAATAAAAAAGGAATGTTGTAGTGACTTCCCTAATGCTTTCTAGAGTAGAGAGGAGTATTTTGTAGATCTTCCATATGCAGAAGCTTATAAATAATTAGCACAAAAGTTTTTTGCTAATCCCATGTCTCCAATTGAACAAGAGATGTGCAAGAAAGAAATAGAAGGTTTACTAGAAAAGTTTTTTTTCAAAAAAAGTGGAAGCCCTTGCGCTGGTCTTGAATTCTATGTTAATATGAACTAAGAGAAAAAGAGAGGCAAACCAAGGTTAGTGGTGAATTACAAAAAACTAAACAAATCACTCATGCCTATTAGATATTCTCTACCTAATAAAGAAAACATCCTAGCCAAAATCAAAGGATGTTATGTATTTTCTAAGTTTGATTTAAAATCTAGTTTTTGGTAGATAGGGATCAACCCTAATAATAGGTATAAAACAAGTTTTGTGGTTAGTCATGGACAATACCAGTGGAAGGTGATGCCTTTTGGATTAAAAATACTCCCTTTGAATTCTAAAAGAGAATGGAATATATTTTTGAGAACCTTTCATTTCTCATTATTTATATCGATGATATTCTTATTTGAAGGATCTAAATGAGCATAAAAAACACTTGAAAGAATTCTATGAAAGAGTATATATTCATGGGATAGTTTTATCAGAAAGTAAAATTGAAATTGCGAAAATAGAAGTTGAGATTTTGGGGTTTTATTTTAAGGAAGGAAAGATTATTCTCCAGCTTCATGTTTTATTGAAAATAAAGTCTTCTCCTAATATTATGTTGAATAAAACCCAATTACAAAGATTTCTTGGCTCATTAAATTATATGGGAAATTTCTATCTAGGACAAGCCAAGGGCACAATAGTTCTCGAACATAGATTAAAGAAGAACCCAGTTTCATGAACTTAGAAAAAGACAGATGCAACCATAAACATCAATTCCAAACTTGATTATATTCTTACATAGCACTCCACATAGGTAAATGACAATTCATATTGGAAACATATGTATCTGATAATTGTTGGGATGGTGTTCTTATTGAAAAGATTGGAGAAGTAGAAATAATCGCCATGTATACATATGGTAGTTTCAATGTTGTAGAGTTAAACTATCCTTCCAGTCATAAATTATGGTTTTTAAGATCTCCATTACAAGGTTTCACCTTTACTTAAAGATGATCAAATTTGTTGCTAGACTAGATCTAAAACATAGCCAGACATGCCTAAACATAACAAGCAGTTGGAAATTGGTAGTAACGAAATTTTACGATGGAAATTGTGGTTAGATGGATTTGATTTTGATTTCCAATTTAAACCTGGTGAACACAACTACTTAGTAGATTTGTTAACTTGAGAAGGACACCCAACACTAGATTGCAAGTTTCTTAGATATTTAACTAGAGAAGATAAAGGAAAATAGCCTATGGGAGAATCTTCATCAGAGGTTCCAACGAATATGTTTTTTTCTTTAATATATATAGTGGAATCAACAATTGGGACATAATAGTACTCGTGTGACATAGGGTCAATTTCGTCTGCTACCACTATAACCTCCAGGTGCAATACACAACCCCTAAGCACGGCACATGGCCTAGTCAAGGTTTGAACCAACGACATCACAAGGAGTGCCTTAATAGTATACTCTATCGCCAACTAATCTACACCCTTTGGGGTTCAAGGAATATGTGTTATCCTTTCTTCCTACAAACTATAAAGGAAAAACCTGTAGTCACTTGTATCCTTGTAAAATGGGCAAACATGTATAATATTGTAAATAATTATCATTTTTTACTAGATACCTTTATATGAGTTTGACAGTTTGACTTTAAACCCCATATAGGCAAGTCAGTGTTAGAATTTTATTTACTTCAAATAACTTTCAAAGATTTCATAGCAATATGTGAGTTAGTAAAATATAGAAGAAGCTTGTGGATACTATTTGACAATCATGTATTTTCCAATTGCATTCCTTGCTCACCTTGGTTTATTTTGTTCTTAGAGTTGTATTGTCCTATAGTTTGACTAGAATATTTAAGTCAGTATGATTTTTTTACATTTCACCATGGATGTTGGCATTGCCTCCCAATCGAACCTTTGGTTCCTATTCTAGCTACACTATGCCGAAACTGTTGTCGAAGTCTTGCCTGAAACTAAAGATTATGAAGATGCACTAAGATATACTTTAAGAACACATCTTCTGAGTCATTTTCATGAATCAGTTAGACCTCCAGAGCTTCAAGGTTCCCCATTCCAACATGGTTTCACTTCAAACAATCCACATGTAATGCCAATACTTATTGAAGATGCAAACATGATCGAGAATGATGATATTGCCAACGATTATGACAATCATGATCTCCACATGGCATATGAGTACCAATATATTATAGATGACTTAACAAATGATTAAATTCTTATTCTTGAGAATCATTTGGAGAACTGATGGAAAATGTACCAGGCCCAATATGTTTTAAATTTTTTTTCCAAAATATGCTATTGTACATGAGTCTTGTTGAGTGGTCCCCTTATGGCATATCTAAAAGGAATAACCCTCATAAGATGAGATAACTGTCCCCACTTTCCCACTCAAAATTGTCAAGGCATGTGTGCCTTTCATTTGTCATTTGGTCTGTGCACCATGTCTTGTACTAAGATTCCTGAGATGGGTAGTTTTCAGTTCATGTCTATCGATTACCAAATGTAAATATTATAAAGAAAGACCTCATTTCCTCATTTCATTCATTTGAAAGAGGAGTATTGAGAGTTTGGGTGTCTAGGAAAGTATTAGAGTCGTGAATGTTGCAACATACCCCTGGTGTCATGCCTTTGGTGCTCATGAAGTCTGCAAAATTCTCAATAGGTTTGAGTCTCTTGTTTTTTGGAGAAGTTAAGTCTTCTCCAACAGTGGTGTAGCCAGAGGAGGATGAGAAGAACTCAGTGGTACAAATACCACCCAATGTTGAGAAAATTGAACTAGAAAATGAATAAGAAGTTCAGGATGGACCTGATGAGGAGGAGGGATTAGAGAGTTTGGGTGAGGAGGAAGAAACTCCACCTCAAATTTTAAGGAGGTCCACTCGACAAAGAAGGTAACTAGATGGGTATAATTATAGTCTGTTTGATTCCAAATGTATATTTTCTTTATCTGCTAACACTAACGAGCATACAATTATGAAAGAGGCAATGGAGATGGAAGATAAGGAGTCTTGGTGATTGGCCATGGATGATAAAATGGATTCACTTAGAAAGAATGATACATGGGACTCGGTCTCATTGCTTGATGGAAGAAAACCTATTGTATGTAAATAGGTGTTCAAAAAGAAGATCAATTTATATGGCAATGTTGAAAAGCATGAGGTAAGGTTGGTTGCAAAAGGATATTCCCAGGTTGAGGGGATAGACTTTGGTGAGATCTTTTCCTAGTTGTTATGTTAACATCTATCAGGTTCATATTATCTATAAAAGCATCATTTGATTTAGAGATAGAATAGATGGATACAAAAGCAACATTCCTACATGGTGACTTGAAGGAGGAGATCTATATGACACAACCAAAGTACTATGTTGAAAAATATAAAGAGTCTTTGGTTTGCAAGTTAAAAAATTCTTTACATGGTCTCAAATAGTCTCCTAGAATGTAGTACCAAAAGTTTGAATCTTTTGTGTTGGGATTGGGATTTCTGAGATCCAAATCAAATCACTATGTGTATTACAAACAAGATGATGGTCATTTCCTTGTTATCACTGTGCATATAATATGTTATTGTTTGGAAATAGTAAGGATGTGATTTATGATTTGAAGTCTCATCTTTTAGCACAATTTGATATGAAGGACTTGGGTGCTGCAAATAACAAGCTTTGGTTGAGCCACAATAAGTATGTAAAATCTGTGCTACAGTATTTTTGCATGACATATTGTAGACCATTGAGTTACAAACAAGATGGTGATCATTTCCTTGTTATCATTGTATATGTAGATGACATGTCATTCTTAGGTAACAATGAGGATGTGATTTATAATTTGAAGTCTCAGGTTTCAACACAATTTGATATG
Source organism: Picea mariana (assembly GCA_032191745.1). NCBI lineage: Eukaryota > Viridiplantae > Streptophyta > Pinopsida > Pinales > Pinaceae > Picea > Picea mariana. Next base: position 90,942 of record JASDQU010108767.1, on the reverse strand, counting down.
AAGCACTTGGGGGTTGCAAAATATATATTAGGAATGAAGATCACAAGAGATAGATCAAATAAAAAGCTTTGGTTGAGCCAGAGAAAGTGTGTAAACTCTATGCTACAACATTTTCACATGGCATATTGTAAACCATTGAGTGTTTTGATTTCTGTGGGAACTAAGATTTCAATTGAGCAATGCCCTACAACACATGTAGAGATGGAGTATATGGCTTATGTTCCTTATGCTAGTGTAGTTGGTAGTTCGATGTATGCTATGGTTTGTATTAGACCATGCATTTCCCAAACAATGGGAGTCTTGAGTCGATTCATGGTTAATTTTGGATGTGAAATTGGGATACAGTGAAGATGGTCTCCAAGTATTTGTGGGGTACTTCTAAATATTTCATTTTATATGATAGTGATGTTTCAAGGGAACCACACTCAGTGGATATACCTGGTTATGTGGATTTTGATTGAGCAGGGGATGTAAATAGAATGAGATCTATGAACGAATATGTGTTTTGATTGTTTGGTGGAATAGTAAGTTGGATGAGAAAGAGACAAGTTGTGATCACTTTGTTCATTGCAGAGGCAAATTATATGGCATCTACTCATGCCTTTAAGGAGGCCAATTGGATTATGAAACCGTGTTCAAAAGTATGGCTAAGTCAGAAAGATATTACGGTTCAATGTCATAGTAATAGTGCCATTTGTTTGGCTAAGAACCCAACCTTTCATGTAAAGAAAATACATATAGATATCCAATACCATTTTGTTTTGGACATTGTAGAAGATGAAAATGTGATACTAGAGAAATTTGACACTTTGTAGAATGTTATAGATGCATTGGTGAAACTAGTGAGTACAAGTAAGTTCAAGTGGTGTTGTGAGTCTATGGGCCTTATGGGCCCTAGCAATTAGCTCACAATTTAATGCATTCTCTCTTATACTCTTGCAAGGTATATGACAAGTGGGAGAATGTTGTGATAGGTGTGTCATACACCTTGCAGTGTTGTAGTGGAGCAGAGAATAAACACAAAGCTATAGCAAGGAACAAATGCAGAGCAGTGGCAGAGAATAAATGCAGAGTAGTTGAAAGAAATAACTTGCTGGTGATTTCTAGCACGTCGAATTGGAAAACCATAAATTGTTTATGGTTTTACTATGCCTATTTATTTAATGCTAGGGATGGAGGAAAACTAATGTGTAAGTTTTATCTTACTGCTATACAACCAAAATTTCTTACTGTTGAACACTCTTGTTGAAGGCACATAGACTTTGTATTGTAAATGCTTAGTTTTTGAATAATACATTGAGTGTGCTTTAGAATGTAAGGATTTTCTCTCGGAAGGGTTTCCCCCCAAAAATTGTGTTGAGAATAGTTTGTTGTTTATTTCGTTTGTTTGCAATTGTTACATTTTAAACTTTTTTGCACTTTCTTCTCTCATGGATTATTGTAGGAAGTGTATTTTGCACCTCTATTTCCTTCCAATTTGGTAATAGATTGTTTTTAGGAGAGTTTCTATTCTTACTCCCACAAAAACCATTGACTTTTGAATCCAATAACACTGAGTTGGAGATGGAATGGTTGATTTAAAGAAGAAAAATTCCCTCCTTGCATTTGGATTATGGATCACACCTCCCTAGTTTGGCATTTTTGGTTCCACAATAATTTAGATAATAAGAGAACTCCTCCCTTGGCTCTTGACTCTAGCTCTGATGCAGGAGCATCGAGAGCATGGCTACAGGTATCTCAAAGATCCAATATGAGGATGATGATGATGGTGATGTAGGGAGAATAAAGGTACATGTATGCAGATCATGATGGGAAAATGGTTGATGAACCATGTACGAGAAAGAGTTTCCTAGTGAATTGGTGGATACAACAGGTGGCGACCCATGTATTCTGATAGATGGTTACTTTTTTATATGGACTTCAACAATGTTTCGAAGAAAGAGATCAAATATCATGGAAGACCAAAGACGAAGATAAAGACAAAGAACCTAGAAGATGGAAAAGGGACCAATTTAATGAGATTTCTTCTTATTTGTAATGTTTAATGAATTAAATTATGGCTTTGTAATGAGGTAGAAGTCTACCTGAATGTGAGAGATGAGGGGAAATAAGAGGAGTTAGGGATGGAGATCTCTTAAGAGATTCATGGAGATGAGTTGAGAGATTCATGGAGATATTGTGGAGGAAGTTGTGGAGATAGTTATTGAGATGGTTTGAACTAACCATCTAATTATGTAATAATTGTTATGGTCACCTATGTTTGAAGAATATGTGAAGATGGCAGTGTGGAACAAAGCAGCTGATAATGGTAAAGGACACAGGGGCATCATGGTCTTAGTGAAGAAAAAAAAAGGTCATCTCATTCAGTTAGAAAGAGAAGACTCAAATAAACAATTCATTTGGTTTAAAATATCATAAAATGGTAACATCATCAGAATTATAGCATGTTATTTTGCTCCACAAGTTTCAAAAACTTACAAAAGTAGGGGGCTTGATCACAAAGACCCCTTTGCAGCCTTAAAAAACGATATTGCAACGTATTCCCAACTAAGCGAAGTCCTTATAGTGGGTGATTTCAATGCTAGAACAACATGTGAACAAGCTAGTATTCTTCGTTGTAAGGAAGACTGCAATCCCATTTGGCTTATAGAAGAGAGAAATCATTAGTGGACAAGAGTTTCAGAGGACTACAAAAGCTCCAACTTTTTTGGGGAACAATTGCTTACTTTATGTGGGGCATTTGACATAGTCATTTGTAATGGGGTGGCTAGATGGGCAAATTCTGGCAATTTCACTTGCAATACCTACAATGGAGCAAGTGTAGTAGACTATGCAATTTGCTCACATGGCTTGTGTGAGAAAATGGAGGAAGTTTTGATTGGTGAACAACTGTGGGAGTTGAAATCTGATCATAAATCGATCTACTTAAGTCTAACTTGGGCTGAACAATAACAACATGGGACAAAAAATCAACACATCCGACAATCTCCTTCAAAGGGTAGAATTTTGTTGACTCAAAAAAACTGTAACACCTTCAAGATAGCACTAAAGAGGTTGTTTAACAAGGAGAAAATTCCATCCCAGGGCCTTCATAGCCATGAGTTAATTTAATCCAAAGAGCACTTATAGAATGCAAAAGAGCAAAAAATAGGAAATCTGAAACAAACTGCTTTCCGGTTAATGTTTGGTTTGATGAGGAATGCAAAACAACAAGGAAAACTTTGAAAGAGTCAAACAATAAATAAATAAGCATAAAAGCTTACAATCAAATTGTATGAAAGAATAAAGCTGATTTCATGATCTCAAGGAGGGAGGAATTAATCTTCTTGGGGAAAAATAACCCCAAGTTATTTTGGAAGGAGCTTCAAACGAGAAAGAAACAAACTGAAAATAATATCACACCCTATAAATGGTTCGAGTATGAAAAGGAGATTTATGAGCAAGATCCTAAGGTGGACCCCCCTCCTTGGTCAACACTACTACTAAGCTCTTCACCGTGCAAGAAATTGAGGCGGGTATCAAAAAGTTGGGTGTTGGAAAAGCAAAAGATTTAGTTGAACTCCAGGCAGAATATCTAAAGTGGGGTTCAAAAACTCTTGCACCTCACATTATGAAAATTTTCAACAACATCATTCAACAGGGATTTCCTACAGATTGGACAACGAGCCTAGCAATACCACTTTTCAAGAGTGGGGANGGGAAAGCAGGTTTCAGACCTAAACACTCAATGACTGATCACGGTATAACTCTAAGGCACATCATTGAAAAAGTGTGGGAGAAAAAAGATGAAGCCTTTTGTTGCTTTGTTGAGTTCAAAAAATCTTTTGACACGGTCCCTAGGGATAAGCTTTGGCATAGAATGGAGGAACTTGGGGTTCCTATACATGTTAGAGCAACCGTCCATAGGCTATATGAGGAGGTTAAATTCAAAATCAGAACGTCAGCTGGTATCTCCGAAAGTTTTAGGAGTGATATTGGGGTCAAGCAAGGGTGCCCATTGTTCCCTACCCTCTTTGGCTTATATATTGACAAACTTGAAGAGTGGTTAAACTCACAGGAGGGCGATGATGCTCTTTTGGGTGATTTTGTGATAAGGCTTCTTTTGTATGCAGATGACCTTATTCTGATTGCTAAATCCGCCCTTGGGTTGCAAGAACACTTAATTTACCTTGAGCGCTTTTGTAGT
>JASDQU010108767.1:41784-54734 GCA_032191745.1 Picea mariana | reverse complement strand
TAATGCTCTATTCACATAGGTGAAAACAACCTCAACTTTAAATCCAAGCCATTTAAATGCCTGGTAAACAATATTATATACATTAAACCTTTAGTTATCGACTAATTAGGGAATGAATATAATATTATTTTTAATTAGGAAATGAATGTAAAATTATTTTTTAATAATAGAAATGTTTAATTTTATTAATATTTTTTAAACAATAGGAAAACTTATCATAAATCAGTTGTTAATCAATAGTGGAAACAGTCATCACTAACTGTCATCCTATACTGCTATCAGTTATTAAGAGTAATTCACATTCATTGATTTGGGAGGACGACTAAGAATATTCCAGCATTTTTAATTGTTAGTCATCAGATTAGAATTTTAGATTAAAAGGTGATTAATTATGCCCATCTCCAATAGATATACGCCTTTTAACGTAATTATATTACAGGATGACTCATCACCCATACTAAAAAATGCTTCAAAAATAAAACATTACATACTATTTATTATTGTAAATATTACTTAAATTCTCAGCAAAAGGAAGATTATTGTTCAAACAAAAGATGTGCGGAGGTGGTGATACAGGTTGAATACCATATCAATGTTTGGAGCACAGCATGAAATTCTATTGATACCTAAGCTGTTATCGTTCCTTGCTATAGTTTGCTGTTACTAATTTCTATTCTCATATTTTCCAGAAGACATTAATGGACTGTTATGCATGACAGTGGCCGAAAGTTCCCTAACAGCGTGGGATATTGGTTCATCATATTGATACGTATTGCTTTGTTATTTTAATGGTTTTTTTTTAAAAACTTAGTAAAATTTAGTTAAAATTTTAGTTTGATGTAAAAATGTGATATCAGTGCTTATAAATTATGAGTTTAAACTAATTCTGGGGCTTCAAATTTACTTAAATATTCAAAATTACAATTTCAACAATACAACTTGTCATTTCAACAATTCTTTATCCACCAAATTCTAATTTCAAAAGCTATTTAAATGAACTGTATCAAATATCCTAGGAGAAGATTTATGATCCAACTTTATGGAGAGTATGGTTATTTTATAAAATTAAAAAAAAATTCAGTTCAAACAACTTGGTAAAAGTTTAGTCAATGCGTTCCAACATTTTTTACAAAATAGAGTGCTTCTAGCTACTCCCTCAAAAGCTAGAAACTTGGGCATCCTCAAGATTTAGTAAGTTTCAAAAATAAAAATAAATGACATCACTTTTCACTTTTTTTTTTCAAGGAAAACTACATCACCTGAAATAATCAAACACATTCTTAGCTAATCAAAAACAGTTTTAGGTCTTACTCCAAGATCATCTTTTAAAAAAAATCAAATTTTATATTTTTTTCCTTCATGTTTTTGTTTGCTAGTGTGTCTATTGCTTCATGGAGAAACCATAACCTAGGGGCATTTAAGCCGTCAAAATCACCCGGGGATGACACACCCTTAACATGAGTAGATTTTTTTGGTGTCTCCTCTCTACTAGCAGGTTTGAATTTTTTTTCTTCATTTTAAAATAATCCAAAGTTTGAATTTCATTAAAAACCACTAGCCTCACCTGGCCACCATTAATTTCACCTTCCCTTCTCAGTCCAATTCATTAATCATTTTCTTGTTTCCTTAAATATCCCCTGTGCTTGGGAGTGTTGGCCTAAAACCTACCTTTCAATGGAGTTGGTTCATAATATATAGAAATGTACGATTTGCTCACCTTGATCTTCCTTCAATTTGCGGGATAACATACCTGTATCGCGTCATATTCTAGTTTTTATCAAAGTAGGCTAACTAGGGAGCAATCTTCCCTCCCAAGTGTCCTTACTCCGGCAGGTCCTCCGTAGAATAGGGTAGAATAGCCTACTCCCATGATGCCCATCATCACTCATAGGCATGAGCTTGTAGAATAGATACTGCCAACCAGCCACTGCACCACCAACGTTGCTCGTATAGTGTCCCGTCGTGTTGGCAATTCAATGTGGAGCTGGGCATTCAATGTGGAGTGTCTTAATTTACTGTGATTGGTGGATGGAAGAGTGTGTCTGAAAACGACATTCAATTTTGAATATGCAATTGGGCGGTCAATAATTTCCCACTAATACTTCAATTCAAATCTCTCCCTTTAGCCTGCGCGTTTGTTTGTTACATTGTAATTGCTTCGTCTCGTAGTTCAAAACGACTAGAAATGGCAAAAACTCGGGCCCCAAAGTCATAGCTCGAGGATTCGCCTTCTCCTGCGTACCCGACTTTCTTCTGAAAGGATTGGCCAGAGGAGCAGCCGACATGGCAGGATTGGCCAGGGCTCGCTTGGCTTTGACTACTCACTGACTCAGTTGTTCGCCGCCTCCGCCTCTAGATGCAAATTTTCCCTTTGCCTTCTAAGAACGGGCAACAATACCCCGAGAGTCCTCTTGCTCAGCTTCGTGGTGCCCTACATGATGGTTGCTACACCTATTTACACTACGATCTGCAATGATTTCATAAAAGCAGCCAAGAAGAGGAAAATCACTTGCATCGCCTTTGTGAAGCCTTTTGGTGCTTGCTTTGATGCCAAAACCGTGTTGTTCACTATAATTGGACCTTCAGTGCCCACAATCGGTATGGTTTTGCAGAAGAGTAATAAAACATGGAGCATTTTTGGAGTGAATTCCATTTTTCAGGTGTGCAATGGAGCGCTATGTCTTGGATTCGTAGACGGAGGCACGGATCCCATTATTTCCATTTTCATCAGGACTTAACAGATGCAGGATACCTTAGCCAGTTGAATCTCGCAGTCTCCCGACTGGTCTTTTCCTCCACGTAGTTCGACTAGGAGCTTGTTTAAACTTCAACTTCACCCTCCTCCACGTTGCTTGGCTTAGAGACCACTTGTTCAATGTTCAACTTCACCTCAACCACTTAACAATGATGACTAAAAACAATATTTTCTTGATATCTTATAACTAACTATGAAAATTAATCAACTTCATATTGTTGTGATACAACGTGGAACAGATCTCAATGGTTATTTATTTACCCCGATGTGAGTAAATATCATATGTATATGAATGGATTCAGTTTGGAAGGATCCTCGTATCTTGTTTTTTTTATTCATTTGAGTTCATAAGTTCATTACCATAAGTTGTTGTGTTTACTGAATGTGTCTAGCACAAACAAACTTCCAAAAATATTTTTAAAACGCAGTATAAATGGTCAACTTCATTTTTGGATGGACATTTTGAAAAAAAATTATTTAATGAAATTGTGATTACAAGATGCATTTAAATGTAGTAGGGTCTATATAGTTATTGCTATTTTTTATTTTGAAAAATTCCATAATTAATTTCAATAAAAATTATATTACACCATTTTAATAAAACTAAATTATAAAATAATTAATCAATTTTAATAAAACTTTATATTAATAAAAATGTTTATATCTTCACTCCAGATTAATCATTTCCCTCAAAATATTAAACCAACGATTGAAATCATATCAATCGTTGTTCAATGGCTAAGATTGAGTGATTGAGGAAATCCACTTAGTGAATGGGCAACTTTCCTATTCGGCAAATCCACTTTTTAAGATTTATGGTTCACATCCTTAAGACAAAGGAAAAGGAAAAATTATTACATAGCGTCTTTATAATGGGACCGGAAAAAAAATCATTACATAGCGTCTTTATAATGCGGGACCCGAGGCTATCTACATTCATCTTGACTCTTAAATCATATATGAATAATAAAATGTAATTTATCGATATCAATTTTTTTATTATGGTGTTTGATGTTTGAGAATAAAATGTAGTTTAGTAACAATTTATATGTTTAAAAAAAAATAAAAATAAAAATTCATAATTTTTTATCACATTCTAATAAAAATGAAAACAATTTTTTATTACATTATTTCACAACGATTAAAAATGGTGTTTAAGAATAAAATGTAGTTTAGTAACAATTTATATGTTTACAAAAAAATTAAAAATAAAAATTCATATTTTTTTATCACATTCTAATAAAAATGAAAACAGTTTTTTATTACAATTTTTTTTTTAACCGTGTAAAGACTAGCACAACAGTAAAATAGCTGCTGGTGAACGCCGAAAGGTTGAGAAGATCAAAGTAATTTTTAAATATGATTAGGTAAATGTAAAAAAGTAAACACATAAACTGATCTCTTTATAATAGCTAGGAAGTTAATGATTGAAATCACAGCCATTTATTTTGTGTGACTACTAAAAATATTCTAGCCATATTTAATCTTGTCCATAGAAAACTTATTAAGCACTAAACCCCTATTAAATCTGCCCATTGTCAATAGGTGTACGCCTGCGTAATAAATAAAAGAAATAGGAAACATAACATCACTTTCTTAAAAATATATATCTTTAGAATGTGTATATAAAGATTTAAAAGTGTCACCAATGAATATGTGGATCATAATTATAAATATGGCTGAAAATGAAGATAAGGATAAGGAGTTGGGAAAATAGATGTGTTTTTGTTTATGCAAATCCAACCACAAGGTTTGTGAATGAGAAATCAAAGTAGCCATCTCATCCAACACTTTGAGGAGAAAAGGCAATCTAGCCATTTTGTTTCTATATTTTATTTTGTAGGAATGCACACACATTTCTATTACATATATTCATAACTTTGAAAACCTTCCATTGCCTTTAGCATTAGGCCCTATGTTTCATGAACAAAGCTTTAGTATTGGAACCTATTTCCTCTTTTGGGCATAGCCAAGGCCCCTAGGCCCATCCGCTTTGTGTAAAATCACCTAATGGCCCTCATTTTACCACTTGGGGGTCAAGACCCCATAGAGAGGGCATGTGTCATGGTTGGAGGCCTTGTTCATAGTGTCTGGGGCCTAGAAGGTTCGTTCTCTTGCATAAGGGCCTTTCTTTCCTTTTTGATCATGGTATAGGCCCCTAGACCCATCACTGATGTTGAAAACCAATTATTGGAAGCCATATCCCACTTAGAAGCCAAAGATACCATAGAAAGGTCGTATTTGGTGTTTTAATGAATCTTTCACTATGCTTGAGCCCAATAAGCTTTGCTAAATGCTCGAGGCCCTTATTAAGCTTACCTAACCATTGTTAAAATGAAAATACCCATTAGTGTTGTTGAAAACATAATAATGTCCTTGAGTAAACCAATCATAGTCAAAATATTCCCAAGAAATCAATGTTTTATGGATTTTAGGTGTTTTCTTTGGTGATTGAGATCGAGAAGCATCCTGTAGGGGAAAAAGATCATTGTTCTTGTCCCATTGCCTTGGTTAGAGCTCTACACCCATTATTTTTTTGCAAAACTAATCTAATCGTGGTGCCCACAACACCGTTGGAGTTAATTGATAACCAGCATAGGTCTAATGTGGTGGTTCAAGAACTTGTCCATGGCGCTTGACCCTAAGAAGAAATGTATAGGGACTGAGGCTCTTGTTTCCCTCCTCCAAATATGGTCATGGACCCAAGTCCCATCCATGATGACCAAGACCTCATAATGGCACCAATATTCAACTCATATGTCAAAGACTCATTAGAGTGGGATTGTGTCATTGTTTCTAGGTGTTGTTCATGGTGCTTGAGTTAGAGAATGTTCAATTAGGGCTTAAGGTCGTTACTTCTCCTCTTAACCATGTCTATGCCTCAACACACATTTATAGTCCACAAAACCTAGTCATGGTGTGCATGTATCCCACTTAGAGGCCAAACAAGCCCTACAAAGTTCCTATATGTTGGTTTGAATACATGTGCATGCTCTTGATCTCGAGAAGCTTTAACAAGACCATACATAATTTGTTTTTAGTCTTTGATGATGGTGAAGGCCCCATTGACCATCCATGTTCTTGTGTGGTGGTTTGAGGATGTTCTCATGGTGCTTTAGCCTGAGAAGCAAGGTTTAGGTATGGAGGCTCTTGTTTCCCTCTCCTGACTATGGTCACAACCAAATACCCATCCATGATGCTCAATAACTCATAGTGGCACCCATATTCAACTTGGATACTTAGAAATCTAGTTCATTTTGTGAACTAGAAATGTGTGTTGATGCATAAACATGGTTAGGGGGACACAATGGCCTTAATCCATATTAAAATTTCTCAAGTTTGAGAACCATTAACAACACCTAAAAACCATGAGATGAGCCCTCTCTAGAGATTTATTAGTATCCAAGTTGAATATTGGTGCCATTATGAGTTATTGAGCATCATGGATGGGTCTTTGGTTGTGACCATAGTCAGGAGAGGTAAATAAGATCCTCCATACCTAAACCTTGCTTCTTAGGCTAAATCACCATGAGAACATCCTCAAACCACCACACAAGAACATGGATGGTCAGTGGGGCCTCCACCATCATCAAAGACTAAAAAAAAGTTTCTTATGGTCTTGTTAAAGCTTCTCGAGATAAAGAGCATGTACATGTATTCAAATCAACATGTAGGAACTTTGTAGGGGGTGTTTGGCCTCTCAGTGGGATACATGCACACCATGAGTAGGTTTTGTGCACTATAAATGTGTGTTGAGGCATAGACATGGTTAAGAGGGGAAGTAATAAACTTAAGCCCTAATTGAACCTTCTCTAGCTCAAGCACCATGAACAACACTTAGAAACATTGACATAATCCCACTCCAATGAGTCTTTGACATATGAGTTGAATATTGGTGCCATTATGAGGTCTTGGTCATCATGGATGGGACTTGGGTCCATGACCATATTTGGAGGAGGGAAATAAGAGCCTCAATCCATATACATTTATTCTTAGAGTCAAGTGCCATGGACAAGTTCTCGAGCCACCACATTAGGCCTCTGTTGGTTATCAATTAACATTGATTTCTTAGGAATTGATTTCTATGGTATCTTTGGCTTCTAAGTGGGATATGACTTCCATTAATTGGTTTTCAATATCAGTGATGGGTCTAGGGGCCTATACCATGACAAAAAAGGAAAGCAAGGCCCTTATGCAAGAGATCGAACCTTCTAGGCCTCATGCACTATGAACAAGGCCTCCAACCATGACACATTCCTTCTCTATGGGGTCTTTGAACCCCAAATGGTATTCTGAGTGCCATTAGGTGATTTTACACAAAGCGGATGGGCCTAGGGGCCTTGACTATTCCCAAAAGAGGAAATAGGTTCCAATACTAAAGCTTTGTTCATGAAACATAGGGCCTAATGCTAAAGACAATGGAAGGTTTTCAAAGTTATGAATATCTGTAATAGACATGTGTGTGCATTCCTACAAAATAAAATATAGAAACAAAATGGCTAGATTGCCTTTTCTCCTCAAAGTGTTGGATGAGATGGCTACTTTGATTTTCCATTCACAAACCTTGTGGTTGGATTTGCATAAACAAAAACACATCCATTTTCCCAAATTCCTTATTCTTATCTTCATTTTCAGCCATATTTTTAATTATGATCCACATATTCATTGATGACACTTTTAGATCTTTGTATACACATTCTAAAGATATATATTTTTAAGAAAGTGATGTTATGTTTCCTATTTCTTTTATTTATCTTTACACGATTAAAAAAGGGTTGTGAAATAATGTAATAAAAAACTATTTTCATTTTTATTAGAATGTGATAAAAAAATGAGTTTTAAATTACATTTAAAACATAATAAAAAAAATAATATTAATTTGTTACTAAACTACATTTTATTCTCAAACAACATAATAAAAAAAATAATATTGAAAAATACATTTTATTATTCATATATGATTTAAGAGTCAAGATGAATGTGTCTTCTTAAGAAAGCTGGGTGACAACACTAACATGTAACATAACTACCCAATTATGATATTATTCGTTTTATTGATTTGTGGTGGACCCCTTATTGACTTATGTAACAATTTGGATAGATAGCCTCCGGTCCCATTATAAAGACACTATGTAATAATTTGAATCGAGAACCCATCTCATTAAATTCCTTTTTCTTTGTCGTAAGGATGTGAACCATCAATCTTAAAAAGTTGATTTGCCCAATAAGAAAGTTGCCCATTCAGTAAGTGGATTTCTTCAATCATGCAATCTTAGCCATGGATCTAACCATTGGACAATGATTGAAATGATTTCAATCATTGGTTTAATATAAATGATTAATCCATGTTCAGAGTGAAATGATTTCAATCGTTAGTTTAATAGTTTGAGGAAAATGATTAATCTCGAGTGAAGATATAAACATTTTTATTAATATAAAGTTTTATTAAAATTGATTAACTATTTTATGATTTAGTTTTATTAAAATGGTGTAATATAATTTTTATTGAAATTGATTATGGAGTTTTTCAAAATAAAAAATATCAATAACTACATAGGCCCCTACTACATTCAAATACATCTTGTAATCACAATTTCGTCAAATATTTTTTTTTTCAAAATGTCCATTTAAAATTGACATTGACCATTTATATCGCGTTTTAAAAATATTTTTGAAAGTTTGTTTGTGCTAGACACATTTAGTAAACACAACAACGCGTGGTAATGAACTTCTGAACTCAAATGAAACCGCCTTTGCAATACTCCAATCCATTGAGACAGTCAAACCAACCAAATTCGCGAGGATCTCTTTTATTAACTAAATGAATAAAAAAACAAGATACTAGGATCCTTCCAAACTGAATCCATTCCTATACATATGATATTTATTCACATACAGAGTAAACAAATAACCATTGAGATCTGTTCCGGGTTGCATCACAACAATATGAAGTTCATTAATTTTCATAGTTAGCTATAAGATATCAAGAAAAGATTGTTCTTATCCATCATTGTTAAGCGGTTGAGGTGAAGTTGAAGTTTGAACAAGTGGTCTCTGAGCCGAACAACGTGTAGGAGGGTGAAGTTGAAGTTTGAACAAGTGGTCTCCTAGCCGAACTACGTGGAGGAAAAGACCACTTGGGAGGCTGCGAGATCCAATTGGGTAAGGTATCCTGCATCTGCTGAGACCCGATGACAATGGAAATAATGGGATCTGTGCCTCCGTCTACGAATCCAAGAAATAACTCTCCATTGCTCACCTGAAAAATGGAATTCACTCCAAAAATGCTCCATGTTGTATTACTCTTCTGCAAAACCAGACTGATTGTGGGCACTGAGGGTCCAATTTTTGTGAACAACAAAATTTTGGCATCGAAGCAAGCACCGAAAGGCTTCACGGAGGCGTCGCGGGTGATTTTCTTCGCCTTGGCTGCTTTTACAAAAGCATTTGCGGATCATAGTGTAAATAGGCGTGGCAACCGTCGTGCAGGGCACCACAAAGCTGAGCAAGAGGACTCCCAGGGTATTGCTTCTTGTGCTGGGAAGGCAAAGGCCGAATTTTCATCTAGAGGCCGAGGCGGCGAACAACTGAGTCAGTGAGTAGTTAGAGCCAAGCAAGCCTTGCTCAATCCTGCCATGCCAACTGTTCCTCTGGCCAATCCTTTCAGAAGAAAGTCGGGAGCGTAGGAGAAGGCAAATCCTCGGGATGTGACTTTGGGGTCCAGGTTTTTTCCATTTTTAATCGTTTTGAACTACGAGACGAAGCAATTACAATGTAACAAACAAATGTGTAGGCTAAAGGGCGAGATTTGAATTGAGGGCGATATTTGAATTAAAGTATCAGTGGGAAATTGTTGACCACCTAATTGCATATTCAAAATCGAATGTCGTTTTCAGGTACACTCTTCCATCCGCCAATCACAGTAAATTAAGATGCTCCACATTGAATGGCCAACATGACAGGACACAATACGAGAAACACTGGCGGTGCGGTCACTGGTTGGCGATATCTATTCGCTGGTTGGTAGTGTCTATTCTATGAGCTCATGCCTATGAGTGATGATGGGCATCATGGGAGTAAGCTATTCTATTCTATTCTACAGAGGAACCACAAGCACCAGAGGACCTACCAGAGTAAGGACACTCGGGAGGGAAGATTGCTCCCAAGTTAACCTACCCCGTTTTTATCACAAACTATTCACTTCACTAAATGAAAAATACAAGATGTGGGTAAATGTGAATCCCTATTCAAAATTACTAGTATAATTTAAAAACACAAATATAATGTAGGAAGGGATAGATGGGTTATAATCCATTGATGATTAATATTAAGAAATGTGAGTACTCTCTAGTTAATTTTTAAGTGATGTAGTATATTGGGAATGCAACCATGCAAGTGTATTTGCTATATGCAAGTCTTTGGTTCCTCTCATTCTTAAAACACTGGTTATGATTTATTAATTATGTTAGGTATGTATTTATATAAATTTAAGGTTCTCGTGAACACATTGTATTGGAATGTAGTGATGTATTGATGGTTGATTCAACTTTATACTACTTATACTATGATCATGTTTACTTGTTTTAGAGTTTGTTTTAATTATGATCATAATCATGTGGTGACTTCTTGGAAGAAGGGAAATATCTATTTCTAGCTTCAAAGGAAAATCTTATAAGCTCTCTCAGAGGGAAGACTTACTAAAAATGGATGGCCATTAGGTAGATTCATTTAAGATTTTTGTTGCACCTTTAACAATTGTAACTACATTAGTGGTAGAGAGTAGTGTTGAAGCTAATGTGATCTCTATACCATAGAAGGAAAATCCCTTTTTATTAATTTGTCCCCTTGGAATGGGGAAGAGGAGATATGATTAAAAATCCTCAGATTTGAGATGGATCTAACTTCATTGTCTTCAACACATACATGGACGATGGACAAGGTCGGTGGTCCAAGTTGGAACTGAAGTGGAATTGAGAGGTTCAATTCATATTTATTTTTTCATGATGATCCATGCTTGTGCCACGACTTATGAGCAATACTTTTGTTGATTTTTCCTCCAAGTATTATGAATTAAATAAAATTTGTCAAGTGATTTTGGTCCATGTATTTAGTTATCTACAAAGTGCATTTTGGGTGTACAAAGAGTTCAAGTTCTACAACAAACATTATTCTAGTAAACAATTTTTCTTATATTACCAACAAAATATGTCTTTAGGCTTCTAGACACTGAGTTGGCTAAATTCATGTTCTAATGCTTGAAGTTGATGATCAATCCTAAGGGAGGTTCAAGTGCTAGTGTAATAGTATCCAACATGCCATCATAACATTGTGCTGTTAGCAATAGGGTTTCTTTGTATGTTCTCAATTTCAAGTGTTGACTATGACACAACTTGTATGTGAGAAGGAGTAATACAACCACTAAATGTGTTGATCTTTTAGGATATATACTATATATACTATGCTTCTTTCAAACCCTTCTCTTAAATCACAATCAAACTCACTTAATGATTCACCTTGTTTCCAATGATATTCATGAGCACAA
The DNA here is from genome assembly GCA_032191745.1 of Picea mariana. Classification (NCBI taxonomy): domain Eukaryota; kingdom Viridiplantae; phylum Streptophyta; class Pinopsida; order Pinales; family Pinaceae; genus Picea; species Picea mariana. Next base: position 43,437 of record JASDQU010108767.1, on the reverse strand, counting down.
GAACACTAGTGGAGGGTTGTACCAATTGTTGTATCACTAGGTACAACCTATACCCTATATAGGTGCCATATATTTTCCCACTAATTTCTCTTATTAAGTTCTTCGAGTCATCTTATTGGGTCATAATTTCATATCTCACATGCTTTCATATCTAACATCTTGTAGTCATCGGAGGTGTGAAAGTTTACATCCCTTCATATCTCATTTTGTACCCTTTCACATTTCATTTTTGTACCCATCCTTATATCCTTTTTGCATTCCTTGTATCTAACAAGTCATACTTATTTGGAATCAATATGAAGGAAACAACAAGAATGGACACCATAGAAAAATAACTCACACAAATCAAATATAGAGACAATGAGATTTATGTGGTAAAATTTTCAAAGACAAAAACATCCACAGAGCATCCTTGAAAATATTATATTCAGTACATCCTCACAAGATTGTCTCATGACTGTCATCAAATTGATCCTCTCCACCCCTTTAAATAGAGATAATGGACCAATTAAATAGAGTTAAGATCATAAATATTAAGTATAACATGCACTCATGCACATTAAGAGAGTCAACAAGTTAAACTAAATTAAGAACTTGAGATCATGATCAATTAAAATAAGATAATAAAAAATCTAACCTTATCTTGTCAACTTGGGTGAATAGGTCATCCAAATAATGATGACCTATATGAGTAAGTAACCATGTAACACACATAACTATAACACATTAGACCAAGTTGATCTTATAAAACTTCATAATGTCTAATATCCTAACATCCCCCCTTAAGAGCATCTTGGGATAGGAAGAAGGATTTACAAAGTGACAAAAGGAGAAGGAATCTACAAAGCAATACAAAATTTGTATCACTTCTCATCAAAGGTTACAACCAATATAATACTCTACTCCCTATCTCATGATATCACACCAATGTCTAGTCATCATTGAAAATGACTCTCTATGATATTTAAATGGAGATCGTGGACCAATGAGGTGAAAGAACACATATCAAGTGTCATGCATGTCAATAATATGTGTATCACATGATCTCCCATGCACAATATATAATTGTGACCGTCATATACAAAATTACAAAAACATTGCAAGAAAGACACACTAGAATCACACTTGACTAGCACATTGGACTAAGTTGGCCTTAAACAATCTCTAATGTCTAATATCCTAACATCCCTCCTTAAGAACAACTTTGGATAGGAAGAAGGTTTTATAAAGGAAAATACGAAGAAGGAAATAAGCATTATACATATCCCCCCTTAGTGACTACTTCCTTCTCACCTAAAATTATACAGATATCTAAAATGATGTCCTATGAAGGGATTATCATGTGGTGAGTTGAAGTTCAATTAGATGTTGATAAACATAGAGAAGCATAGTATCCAAAAAATGGTAATGATGAAGCTGAAATTTATGTAACGTCAAAGTGGCCAACAAGTGTCCAAGACTAACACTGCTCCAACTAAAGACCAATGCTCCAAACAACACATGTGATAAGATGACATCCCATCGCAAAATGAATACATCCAAAGAAAGAAAAAGGGGTTTCCATCATAAGTAAAACTATTGAAGATTGAAAGATCAAGGATGGTGCACTAAAAGATAAAACTTTGTTGATGACCAACAAAAATGCTTCAAGCA
>JASDQU010108767.1:24119-34171 GCA_032191745.1 Picea mariana | reverse complement strand
TTCCTTTTTACAAATTAAATGAAAAATACATGAGCACATTATGCTCAAAAATATTAATCATTTTTAAAATATGAAGCATTAAACATTCCTTTTAAACTTTGTCACCTATCATCAATCATCATTTTAATGATCTTCTCCATGGTGTGAAAAGTAATGAATCCTTGTGTAGAGATCCTCTTGGATCATACCTCCCCACAAAAATCACTTTTGATCCTCCAAAAGTATAGAAAGAAATTGTGACTTGAATCTCTGCAACTAACTTCTAGGAAGAGTCTTACACTCCACGATGCACTTCCCCACTACTCGATCTGCATAATAAATGTCTCTGACAGGCCGCACCCTTCTTCTCCTTTACCTTTGTACCTCAAAATGAGGATGTCAATGCCGACACTTTCATCAATGCAAATATGTAGTTGATTCCTTGATTTTCATAACAAATGTCTCTGACAAACCACACCCTTATTTTCATTAACCTTTGTACCTCAGAATGAGGATGTCAATGCCAACACTTGCATCAATGAAAATCTGTAATTGATTCCTTGATCTACATAACAAATGTCTCTGAAAGGTCGCACCCTTCTTCTCCTTCACCTTTGTACTTCGGAATGAGGATTTCAATCCCAACACTTGCATCAATGAAAATCTGTAGCTGACAATACATGGATTACAACTTTTCAAAGTAGTACCATACTTGCCAAGAATTTACAAAACACTCATGGACAAGTTTACAATGATTATCAAAACAAGCCTAGGAAAAACTAATGCCTCTCACTCAACATTGGCTACAAGACCCATCACAATATTTCCAAAATAGGCCTAGGCGAAACAATGCCTCTCACTCAACTGTGGCTATAAGACCCAGTACAATGTTGTCAAAATAGGCCTAGGCAAAACAATGCCTCTCACTCAACAGTGGCTACAAGACCCATTACAATGTTGCCAACAAGGCTTAACAAGGTTTAGGCATAGAACGAAATTCCTCTCACTCCCATCATTACTTTCAAGAGTGGCTAATTACAACCTTTTACATCATTGACATTAAGGCAAATAACCCCCAAATGTGCACTAGTGGCAACACTATGGTTTTTAAACTTCCCATTACAAACATGTGCAAAATGATAAATAAGGAAAATGTCATCAACATCACACTCATCTCGCAATTTTGAGACTTTTGGCTGTAAACATGATTACCTTCTATCGAAGTGTCAAAATAGCCCCTCACTGCAATGTCTCGGTTTGCGTGTAAGGCTCAAAAAATGAATTTCCTACAATAATTCAAATCTTGTTGCAGCACTCAAAGATCACTAGAATCTGCAACATTCATTCATCCTTTTGCAATTTCCAAAAAGAGGCAAAAACCATAAATGCATAAAACCATTGGGTTGTGCCAATGCACTCAATCGACTGCTCAAATATTAGAGAACACAACACCAACGTATATGTCTCATCATTCTGCAACTTTTGACTGTAAAATCGACCTTGTTCTGAAAGGTGCAACTCTGCCTAAAAAAACGTGTCAAGCATACATGGGCTTGGCCATAGCTTTCAATTTCCACTGCTTGAATCCAAATTTTGACTGCACCAGTGGATTCGTGGCGAGAAATTGTGCAAAAATGACTATAATTTCATCAAATTCAGTCACTTTCACTTCTAGACTCCTCTTGGGCTCCCTGCCTCAGAATTTGTGCCATGATGTATGTTGTACTCTGCATTAATTACACCAAAATAGAAATCCATGCCCAATTTTGGGGCCCGCAGCCGTACCTCCCCTACGGATGGTAGAATTTATGGGTTTAAAAAAAAAATCATGGGTAGAGTTTACTAAATGCCATTTTGGCACGTTTGTTAGAGGGTTGGCTAAGTTTAAATATAGTTTTAAAACTTTATTAAACAATCTTCCAATTAATGTGTTGGTTGGCCGCCAGTCAGTCCAACCCCTAACGTCGACCGGTCCGGTGGTCCATTTTTTTATTTTTATTTTTTGGACCCTAACCCTCATTGGGAAAATTCAGGTTGTCATGTGGCAGCCTATGATTGGCCCATATGGTGCCCAGTCAATTGCACTGTCAGTGCCACATTGTCTGCTTAGTTAGTGTATGGTGCCATGTCAGCAGCCCAGTTAGCACCTGCATTAGCACCACGTCAATGCCATGTCACTTTGTCATACTTCCCAGACACTTTTCCACGTCATCCTCTATACTGCCACATGGTGTCCATACAGCTACCATGTGGCACATTTTTACCAATCCATTTGGACCCCTGAAAAGGCTAAATCCACCTAACACATGGCAACCTATGGTGTTGCCACATCATCGTTGTACTACCCAGTCATTCAACACGTCACTTGTAACGTCAGCACAGTACTACCACATCAGCATTTTGTACGATCTAGTCACTCTACTAACATCATCACCATACAACCACATTAGCCAATATGTCAGTATTTGTACTGCCATGGAATTAACCTGTGTCAGCACCACGTCACCTTCGTACTGCCACGTGGCATCCATACGACTTTCATGTGGCACATTTTTATTGCTCCACATGGACCCCAGAAAGTGACAAAATGCATGACACGTCGTAGTTTGTGGTGTTGCCACGTTAGCATGCTAGCGTCAGCATTGTACGAATATTGCCAAATTTGTCTGTTTGTCGAAAAATTCAAATGGACATAAATTTTGCATCTGGATTCCATTTGAGGTGTCGTTTCACCATTGGAAAGCTTTCGTCAAGATCTTTGACTTGGTTTTATTTTCGTTGAATTATGGGCACTTTGATTTTTTGGCCATTTTTTTCAACTGAGGAGGATCCAACCTCCAACTACATAGACTCTAGTATGGGCTTCTTGCTTGGTGTACCACGAAGCTCAGGGTGAAACTTCCAACATTTCCTGATCCAATGACCACTCATTTGTTAGTGAGTGTAATAGTTGTGTGACTTCATGTCCTTCTCACCTTCAATGTAAGGAGATTTCCTCTTACAATACTTTGCAACACTCTTGTTGTCCCAAGCTTTTCGAGGAGACTTTGATTTCCTCTGAAATCTTGTGCTAGATCTATCACTTTCAAAAAGTGATGTTCCATCATTTTTCTTATATGGTGTTGGTGATGATTTCATTTCTTCGCTTGAAGAATCCTTTTCTTTTGTTTCTTTTGAGCATTCTCTTTCACCATACACCAATCCTACATATTAGGGTCTTCCTCCAACCTTTAGTAGTTAAATGATGCCTTGGCCATCAATACCAAGACCTCCTACTTTATACCCCATCTTCTTCAGCAACTTCAAGCCAATTCCCTTGGTGTGCCTTTCAAAAACTCCAAAAGAGGCATCATCATTAATAAGGGAATGAATTGAACATGGAGACTCCTTTACCTCCATTCTTGTTTGTGACACTTGGTCATCTTCCTGAAGTTTGGCTAACTGCTCCTCCTGGTTGGATGAACTTGTAGATGACCCTTCTAGGAAACCACCTTGGTTACCTGGTGTCTGGAGAGCATCCTCTATTATCTAACAATATGTGCAACCATCAACACTTTCATGACAAGAAACATAACTAGTATACTTGTCATGGCCACAAGTTGGTTTGATATTAGAGGGGCTCTTTGTTGCCTTTGTCGTGGAGCATTCTCCAACTTTCTCCTCCATATCTTGTAGTTTTAGTCGTAGCTTGCTCTTTTCTTCTTCATATTCTTGAAGTGACCTCCTCAATTCAACGTTCTTTGCTTGAATGGTCTAGTTGATTTCTTGAAGCTCATGAAGCCATGCTTGCTTCTTTTCCTTGCCCATGATTATATTCACAATCTGCAAAACTAGTTAGACCTACTTTGATACCACTTGATCTGATATTTCTATGAGATCTTTGTCTAAAAAAATCCTACAATGAGGATCTTTTATTGACGCTTAATCGCATGTGAACATGAGAAAATAATCATTAATCAATGCATATGAATGAGATAAAATTGTCATAATTATGTGCATATGTGTAATTAAATCTCTACTTAATAAAGTGAAAATGCAAACAAAACTCACACATATAATTTGACAACCATGTGTTAACGGAGTTCACCAGACTCTTCTAGCTACATCTATGGATCCGCTTGGAATACAAATTGCTTTATTACCCTTCCTTTAGAAAGGGTTGAAACCTTCTCACAAAACGTGGCGCATGCTCCATACAGGGCAGAAATCCCATAGCAGACTTCTCTTATACAAAGAGAACTTAAGGCTCTCACATAAGTGACATTTCTTCATACACCAGAAGGACTACATTCCTCACAATGCAAAGCTCTCTCTCCAAGGGGCCTAAAGGAGCCTCAAGGGCCTCCCTTAACAAAGCTTACATAAGGAATTTATATAGTTTCCCTCTCTCTATAATTCAAGGAGGCAAGATACACAATTTTAGGATCTAATAACAACTCAAGGACAAAAATGAGAAATCATCTCAACCAACCTTAACTTCCCCTTGAGACTAGGAAACCACTTATGATCAAATGAGGAAGAAACTCAAACCAACTCATGAGACTCCCAACTACCTCTTAAAATTAGGAAACTAATTTGTGAGGTGGACTCTCAAACAAAACTAATTTCCCCTTAAAACTAGGAAACTAGTTGTGAGGTGGATTCTCACACTTAATTTTAATTTCCTTTTTACAAATTAAATGAAAAATACATGAGCACATTATGCTCAAAAATATTAATCATTTTTACAATATGAAGCATTAAACATTCCTTTTACACTTTGTCACCTATCATCAATCATCATTTTAATGATCTTCTCCATGGTGTGCAAAGTAATGAATCCTTGTGTGGAGATCCTCCTAGATCAAGTATTCTATGATTGTTTGTTTGAATGAGGATAAAAGACTTTGTTGAATAAAATTTTAATTCAACTATTTTCATCTTTGTTCTTACTTTTCTAGCAATATCTATGGTAGTTTTCCAATGATTTTTTTGTGTAGAAGAACTCAATGCCATAGTATCAACCCCTTTTCCAATGGTGGGAGGGCCAAACCATTCATCTGTCCTCAACCACAAGCCACGCCTTGCTTCTAATTCATGGCCTAAGATGAATTATGACAACAAATACATTTTTTGCTGACTTTTTTCATGGGTTGGTTTTTTTTGTTTGATGGTTACTTGTTTCCCTCAAAGAAGAGGAGACTCGTGGGTGAAGTCCTCCTTGATTGGCCCCTTATTTAATTATGAGTGTTAACTAGGGAACACAACCCACCTAACATCCTCCACCTTTGTTATGAATCAAAGCCTCACGCCAAATTCCATGTGGAGCCTTCATTTTGTTGGATTCAACCAACCATAGACTTCCACTTTAGATGAGAACACCACATGGATGAACCACAGTTTGGCGTGCAAACCTACTATAATACCACATCATCAACCTACCACACCTACCATGTATCATCACCATAGACTACCACATCAATGTTAAGGCATCACTATCCTATTAGTACCACATCTTTAGTTCTTGATCCAACTTCCACTTTGTTTTCCACGTCAACATTTAGTGAATACCTACCTCCATTGCACATTCATTTTTTGAATGTGATTTTCAAACAATCATAGCTTTTTTCTTTTGAAGTTTGTTTTTTGTGTTTTTTTTTGCTCTACATATTTTTTTCTAGCGTGTCTATGACCTGCGGGACTAGCATGTAGCTAAGAAACCACAACCCAGGGGAATCTAAGCCGTCAAAATCACCCAAGGATTGCACCCGGTTTGGGCCACACCAGCCCATATCATGGCTGGATTTTTTGGTATCTCCTCTCGATAGTGGAATATTTCAAACCTATGTCGCCATGTAGAATGAGGCCCATCGAAATCGATCACTCAATCGGGGTTTGACTTGTTCTCTACACGTCGGTGCAATTGGTTTTTCTAAATTTAATTATTTGGTGCTTTTTTTGTCTCTTTTTCTCAAAAACCCCCTTTAAATCCCCTTTTTTTAACTTTTGAAGGGCATGTACTAGTTATTCAAGCACCTTTTTATTTCATTTTTTGAAAGTGTATTATTTTTACATGAGTACCATAATTTATGTTATTATATCCATTCTATTTATGTTATCCATTATGTCTAATTTGAATGAAATGTGCTTAATTAGTACTGATTATTTATCATATAATTCTGACATAGAATATCTAATGAAAAGATTGAACTATTCAACATTACATTGGGAAAAGAAATTGTACCTTTGGATGCCTTGAAGCAAACCAAGAGGAGTAATAAAAACAACATTGCTTGTAGATTCATTAGCATATCTTTTTTCCGCAACATCCAATTTGGCATTATATATGTTTTATGAGTTATACTTCTTTGCAAGGTTTCACAAACTCTAATTAGATTTGTGATCCATTTAACACTACATGGACTTGCTCATTGTTTTCTATTTTTCATTGATTGCATGTTATGAGTCTCTTCACCTAATGACTTGTGATGAAATCCATTCCTTGCTCAAAGCATTCTTATTTATCTTTGACACTCAAGCTTGGACAAATCACTTTCAAATTTACTTAGACTCTTTGGTTTACATGATTAGAGCACTTATGGTGATCTTTGACAATTTTTTCGTTTTCTGCATTAGAGTAAGATCTTCTTTTGCTTCAACATGCTCCTTGTCATCTTCGATGTCATATTTTGGTTTCTTGCTAACTAGTTTATATGTTTCCACTCCTATTCTTGATTGCTTGTGCATATGCTCATTAATGGAAACCCTTGTCAGCTTTGTTGATTTGTGGAAAGAATTATTATCTTTCTTGGAGCCTTTGATTTTGGAGGACTCTACTTCAAGCATTATTTTGTACCTTGCTATGGTCAAGTTGATGTTGTCACATTTTATCATCGTTTTTTTACACATGAATTCAGAATCATAGGGAGATATTGTGTAATTTTTGCTTAGATTATAAATAGGTACTTAATTGTTAGAATATCGAAACATATGAATAAACATACAACAATATAAAACACCATAATGTTACTAGTATATCTTACTATCTATATAAAAACAGTAAATAATCACAATAAGAAAGAGACAAGAGAAAAATGAGAGTACACCAGATATGAGAGCACCTCCACAAATGGTTTACCCTTTACAAAGATAATAAGTTTTCATGTGTATCTCATGGGTCTCTCTTACCTTTATTATATACGAAGAGACATGGAGGAATTACATCCCAATAATACATGTGGGATAAATGTAATTTTACCTCTTTATATAATAAATGATAACAAGAGTGTTTTACTCCATGATGAATGTAGGATAACTCGTTTACATATAATTACAACTTCTTCTAACATAACACTACACATTATTACCTTCCAAAGTAACACATTCCAACAATCCCCCTTAATGATGACTAGGGACGAGGTACACTTATGGAGGAAGGTGGCATTACAATAACATCTGCCCTTAATGAAAACTTCCATAATTTCCCATAAGATGTGAATAAGAACACACTTTGCCTAATGGATTTGATGAAGATAAAAATCGCTTCTCACATAGTCATGAAATTTTTCCCAAACCAAGTTATACGATGAACTCTTGCATAACACCACAACATTGTACAAAAAACTCAAATGGCCAATACAACAGAACATGTGGCTAGCAGATAGTCATCACAACCATAACTCAACTCATAGTTGAAAGAACTCTTGCAGAACACCACAATAATGTACAGAAACCTCATATGGCCAATGCAATAGAACATGTAGCAAATAGACAGTTGTCCCAACCAAGCTGACAGGTGCAATAATATTGTAGCAGACTGTATTGCGAATACAAGAACCCCAGATATATACATAGAAATGTTTCCAGCAAACAGTCTTCGCAACCAAAGAACTCTACTAAATATTACATTGTGAATACAAGACCCCAATGGTATATCCATCGAAAAATGAGCCCCAAAAATAATCATCATGACTTTACAATAGAAGATGACACCTCATTACATTACACTATTACTGGAACATGGTGATATGAAACGGAATTTCATTTACATTGCATTCCCCTTGATTACAACTTCAAACGTTCCAAATAAAGTGGAAAATAGTTTCAAACTTTGTTGTTGTCAAGGATAAGTTAAAGAGAGGAACAATGTAAGAAGCCATTACAACTATAATCAGATCCTCAATAAAGTGCAAGAAGAAGACACTTGAAACTGTCAAGAATCAATGTTGGATGAAAATATCAATATGCTTAGAAACTCAAGATAGGAACAATATGCAAAACCAAGTTATCCCACAACTCTTCACAAAAAACCCCCGTGGAGAAAGTGAAGTAAATAGAGAGCTAATATGCACACAAGAACTTCCAAGAGTAAAGAATATAATGATCATGATAAGCCCATTAAAAATGAAATTTTTTTTACACAACAAGGGTTAGCAACAACATATAAATAGAGAGAAAAATATGATCAAAATAAAAAATGATATCACTTGAAAAATCTAGCCATTAAGCAACTAAGCGCCCTTAAGTATTGGATGGTTTCTTGTTGTTACCGTGATAAAATTCTAGAGATACATGATCCTGAAAAATGTCAAAAAATATATTCCACATAGGTAGATTAGTGACAAGCAAAAAATAATGAACAAGAGACGATCTTTGCAAACATGATGAAAAAACTAAGAAACTAAACCCTAATGAAAAAAGACAAGAAGCTAAGGACAAGGATAAAAAAAATTGTTCTTACATGTGATGAATGTTGGAAGTAACTTACTTTGTTTATGAGTTGCCACACTGGAAATTACATGCAACAAGAAACAACGTGGAAACACCAAGATGGAAATTACCTTGAGCACTAAACCATTTGTATGGTCCTCCCTGCAAGAGACACGCGATCGTAGGACCTGCATGGAGGGTGAAAGGGACACCCAACAAAGAATAGAACAACCAATAATCCAAATGGAACCTCTAATCAGACAAATATTACTACCAATTAGACGAATCAAAGATCTGAACAGTCAATTCCACTCTCAGGGGGAGATAATTTGCAGACCAACTCAGAAAAAGCGGTCGTACAGGTAAGGAAATAGTATTCTAGCAAAAATTGGCCTCTTAATAGAAAAAATGATCATCCATATGAAAAATCAAGGCTCATATCTACAAAAGAAGGCATTCGTACAACAAAAATGCTAAATAGAACGGTCATACAACAAAAACAAATCGTATGTACGACCTCAAATTGGAGAGAGGGGTGGCTAGTTAGTTATCCAGTGAAAATTTGCACCCAACAAAAAAAAATCATTACAAACATACTCTTGCATCAAAAGATATTATCTTCAAAAGAAAAACTAGGTTCAGTAAATACCAACCCTAAAAATTTGCCAAAAAAACTTTAGGTTTACCCAAAATTAAAATGGCCTAGCCTAGGCTAGGCAAATTAATTAAAAATTGGGCAAAGTGAAGCCGATTTTGACAAACCAATAATCGATCTTGGCTGAAAGATACATTCTATAGACAATGGTGAGATCATATTTATAAAAAAAAATGCACATAAATGTGAGAAATATGAAAAATAAGGGTTAGGGTTTTGAGAAAAAAAATCTCAATCTTGTATAAAAATGCCTAGATCTAAAGAGAAGCCTTGCTAGATACTAGATCTGACAAAAAAACTACAAAATAAGGAGAGCCTAAATAAATATTTTTCTATGTAAAAAGAATTTAACAAAAAAAAATTGGAGGTAGAGCATAGTAACCAGCTCTAATACCATGTTACAATATTGAGACATATGAATAAACATACAACAATATAAAACCCCAAAACATTGTTAATGTATCCTTCTATCTATATAACAACAACAAATAATCACAATAAGAAAGATACAAGATATAAGTGAGAGTGCACCAAATATACGTGGTAAAACCCCAAAATGGAGAAACATCCACGGGAAGGTATTGTCTTCTTTATTCTTCAGAAATATCCAATCTTACACTTGAGCTCCCACACATCACACTCCATCTTCACATCATTACAATGTATATTATCACTATGTGATCCTTCATTTCAATGTACCCCATGGGTCTCTCTTACCTCTATTATATAT
>JASDQU010108766.1:136552-161000 GCA_032191745.1 Picea mariana | reverse complement strand
TTTTTCTGCAAAAATTTCTGACCCCGTCCGCTCCCTTTTCAGTTCACCCATCATCATGGCCCATACCCGTAACCAAGAACTAGAGTCTTGCTTCAACACCCTGCAATCTAGTTTACTTGAGATCCAACAAGAAGTGCAACAACTCAGTGATACTATTGCCTCCCGTGATGCCTCCATGAATGCATCCGTAAATGTAGCCGTGCAGTCCACAATGGCAGAAGTCAAACATGAACTGAACACCCAGCTGGAATCTCTCTTTGCATCACTCTGCACCAAACTCAAGCTCTCTACCAATGACTCTTTTCCTGAGGCACATAAAAATACTGAAGGTGAAACTTCTTCCCATTCCTTTCAACCCCATCACTTTCAAAGGGACATATGCCTTCCGTGGGTGGATGTAACCAAAGTTGATGGCTCGGACCCCACTGGTTGGGTCACACAAATGGAACACCATTTCTCTCTCTACAACATTACAGATGACTTGGCCAAACTCCGGTATGGTGTTCTCCATCTAGATCAAGAACGTTGGCAATGGTAGCAATGGAGAAAAACTTCCCGTCAAGGGTATATTGCTTGGACCCAATTTGTTGTTGAGCTTTATGAATTCTTTGACACTGACACCAACCATTTGGGCCGTTTGACAAAATTCAAGCAATCAGGCACAGTCGAAGACTTCATAGCTGCATTTGAGCGTCTGTCTTTTCGAACAGAGGGCATGACTGATGCTTTCTTTCGAGAGTGTTTTATCAGTGGCCTCAAGGAGGAGATTTGGGCCCATGTCCTCATGGCTCGACCTATGACTTGGGTGGAGGCTACCAAAAAAGCTAAAGAAGCACAACAAATTGTTTCCTCTCAAAACCATAATCCTTCCTCTATCCCACGCCCTAAACCAGTAAACTCCACTACTCCCTTCGCCCCATTAAAAATCCAAAAATTGACTAGGGCCGAAATGGTTGAACGTCAACTCAAAGGCCTCTGTTATAATTGTGATGAAAAATATTTCCCAGGCCACAAATGTAAGGAACAAAATCTCTTTATGGCCATCTCTGAGGATATTTAGGAAGAAGATGTTGACAACCCCCCTATGCCTGAGTCACCATAAATTTCTAACATAAACCCTCGCTCCGACCCTCCTGAAGTGGAACCAATCATTTCCCTCAATGCCCTCACTGGCTTCTCTACCCCCCAAACCCTCAAGCTAATCGGTTACATCAAGCACTGAAAGTTCATCATCTTGGTTGATAGTGGCAACACCCACAATTTTATTCATCGCCGCATTGCCCAAGAAACCCATTGCTACATCCATGCTGTCAATAATTTCCAAATCATGATTACCAATGGTGGTTCTATGAAATGTGGCGGGCGCTGTGAAAATGTGTGTTTCCAAATAGGTGACTAACACCTCAAATCCCATATGTTTTCTATTGACATGGGCGATTGTGACATTGTGGTGGGTGCCGAATGGCTAAGAACCTTGGGTCCCATTCTCATGGATTTTTAGAACTTAACCATGCAATTTGACCAAGGAGGCCACCAATATAAATTTCAAGGCATCACTGTGGGTTCTCTTGAAGTCATCAGTTCTCATCGCATGGANTTTTGACCAAGGAGGCCACCAATATAAATTTCAAGGCATCATTGTGGGTTCTCTTGAAGTCATCAGTTCTCATCGCATGGAAAAATTTCTCAAAAAAGGTCATTCGGGTGTCATAGCCCAACTCCACACCATACAAGTCACAGAGATCCCAACCGTGCCCCAAGACCTCCAAGCCCTCCTTTCTAAACATAAAACAGTATTTTCCACTCCCCAAGGACTCCCTCCTTCCCGCGGTGTCCATGATCATTCCATTCCCCTTGTCCCAGGAAGCCTTCCCCCCAATATACGTCCATATCGCCACCCCTTTGCACAAAAGAATTAAATTGAAAAAATGGTCCAGGAACTCCTTACTGCCGGAGTCATCCATCCTAGTACGAGCCCTTACTCCTCTCCGTTCGTCATGGTACTGAAAAAATAAGGTTCTTGGAGAATGTGTCCTGACTTCCGTGCTCTCAACAAACTAACCATCAAAGACAAATTTCCCATTCCTGTCATTGATGACCTCCTGGATGAATTGAGTGGCGCCCAATTCTTCACCAAACTTGATCTTCACTCGGGCTATCACTAGATACGTATGAAAGAGTTTGACATTCCCAAGATGGCCTTTCGCACTCATGAGGGCCACTACGAGTTTTTGGTCATGCCCTTTGGTTTGTGTAACACCCCCTCCACCTTTCAGAGCCTCATGAACCATGTCTTCCACCCTTTTCTCCGTCATTTTGTCTTAGTTTTCTTTGATGATATCCTCATATATAGCAAGACATGGACAGACCATCTTACTCATGTGGATCAAGTTCTCAGCCTACTCTCTCAGCACCAGCTTTTCCTGAAACAGTCCAAATGTGCTTTTGGTGCATCCGAAGTAGAATACTTGGGTCATCTGGTGGGCAAGGATGGCGTCAGGGTGGACCCAAAAAATATTGAAGCTATGCAAGACTGGACACACCCAAAGACTCTCAAAAGCTTGCGTGGATTTTTGCGCCTCACAGGGTATTATTGCAAGTTCGTTAATAACTATGGAAAGATTGTAGCACCTCTCACGACTCTCCTCAAAAAGAACTCTTTCACTTGGACCCCAGCAGTTGCTCAAGATTTTCAAACCTTGAAGATGACCATGTGCACCACTCCGGTTCTGGCCCTTCCCGACTTCACAAAGACATTTTTGCTGGAATGCGATGACTCAGGGAAAGGAATTGGTGTTGTCCTTATGCAAGAGGGTCGACCTTTGGCCTTCACTAGCAAACAACTGTCTGAAAAGAATCTGGGCAAACCCAATTATGAAAAAGAAATGTTGGCGATTATGCATGTCATTAAATTATGGTGTCCTTATCTCTTGGGGCAACGATTCCAAATTAATACCGACCATCAAAGCCTCAAGTACTTTCTGGAACAACACATTTCCTCCCAAAAGCAACAAAAATGGGTCACTAAGCTCTTTGGATATGATTATGAGATCATTTACAAGAAGGGCAAAGACAATGTCGTGGCGGATGCACTATCCCGGAAATATGAAGAAGAAGGATCCCTTTTTTCTCTTTCCTTCATTGTACCTGATTGGCTACAAGCTGTGCACCAGGAGTGGCTTCAAGACCCCAAAAGTTTACATCGGATCCATCAACTGCAGAACAAGGCTCAGGCTCCCCCAGGGTACTCATGGCTCCAGGATGATCTTCGATACAAAGGCCGCTTGTATTTAAGTAAACAATCCAAGCTCAAATCCATGGTACTTTCTGAGCTTCATGCTACACCCACAATGGGGCACTTAGGGTTCACCAAAACATATGACCGAGTCAAACGTTATTTTTTCTAGGATGGTATGAAACAAGACATCCGTAAGTTTGTGGCTGAATGTGAGGTATGTCAACGCAACAAGGGAGAAATAGTCAAATCTCCAGGCACCCTCCAACCGCTTCTGATTCCCCCTGCTATTTGGAAGGATATCTCTATTGACTTTATTACAGGCTTACCCAAATCAGGGAATAAATCCGTCATAATGGTAGTGGTGGATCGCCTTTCCAAGTATGCTCATTTTTTTTCTCTTCACCACCCATTTACTGCATCCACGGTGGCTCAAATTTTCATGGATCAGGTCTTCAAGCTTCATGGCATGCCAAAATCTATTGTTTCTGATCGAGACTCAACTTTCACAAGCAATTTTTGGCAAGAACTATTTAAGCTACAAGGCACACAATTGAATCTCAGCTCAGCTTATCATCCCCAGACAGATGGTCAAACGGAAGTCATCAACAAGTGTTTGGAAACATATCTGAGGTGCTTTGCCTCTGAAAAACAACACCAGTGGGCTCAATGGTTACCCCTTGCCGAATGGTAGTACAACACTACATACCATACAGCCACTCGCATGACTCCTTTTGAAGTAGTGTATGGACAGAAGCCACCATCAGTTCTCTCATACTTACCGGGTACCTCGAAGGTCCAGGCGGTTGACCAAACACTTACAGTCCGAGAGGATATACTTCGTACCCTTAAAGAGAACTTGGTCATGGCCCAGAATAGAATGAAGCAGCAAGCAGATCAAGGTCGCTCTGAACATCAATTTGTAGAAGGGGATCAGGTGTTTCTGCGAGTGCAACCATATAAGCAAACTTCCCTCAAGGCCGAGCAGTGTCAGAAGCTAGCACCCAAATTTTATGGCCCTTACATAGTTCTCAAGCGTGTGGGACAAGCCACATATCAGTTAGCTCTACCCAGTCAGTCAAAGCTACATCCTGTTTTTCATGTTTCATGCTTGAAGAAGGTGATTGGAACCAGGTGCCAAATTCAAACCAACCTTCTAGAGTTAGCTAAAGAAGGATCCATTTGGCTACAACCAGAAGCAGTTTTGGACCAGTGGGAGTGTCGCCTGCGTAAGAGAACCATAAAGGGAGTGATAGTACAGTGGAAAGATATGACTCCAGCAGATGCCACTTGGGAACCAACTACCATTCTGTAGCAGTTTCCACATCTCAAGCCTTGAGGAAAAGGTTTTTATTTAAGGGGGCGGACATGTTAAGGTCCTAACCCGCACATAGGTAGATCAATGTATTCAGATGTAATAAAGGTCAATATTAATAAGACCTTTCAATAAAATAGAATAAGGCGGATGTAAGAAGACCTAATAGAAGATTCCGCTTCTAGAAGGATCTTCCTCTAGATGCTTCTCGTAATAGACATATTTAGTATAAATAAGGGTCGAGGGTATGAAAACCCTATCTTGGAGATTATTGTAACAGAGCGCTGCTCGACTGTAGGTTGCCCCCTCGAAGAGGCCTGTGAACATTTCTTTCTGAATTGAAGTGCTTTTCTATTGCTATCTCGTATATCATTTCTGTGTATTGTGAAGATTATGCTGGATATTTTACTGTTATTCTGCCATTACTAGCATTTTATTTTTGTTCTACATATTTTATATATCTAGTATCTTGCAGAGGGCCACTATGAGTTTTTGGTCATGCCCTTTGGCTTGTGTAACACCCCCTCCACCTTCCAGAGCCTCATGAACCATGTTTTCCACCCTTTTCTTCGTAATTTTGTCTTCGTTGTCTTTGATAATATCCTCATCTATAGCAAAACCTGGATAGACCATCTTACTCATGTGGATCAAGTTCTCCGCCTACTCTCTCAGCACCAACTTTTCCTGAAACAATCTAAATGTTCTTTTGGTGCCTCAGAAGTAGAATACTTGGGTCATCTGGTGGGAAAGGATGGCATCAGGGTGGACTTGAAAAAAATTGAAGCTATACAAGACTGGCCGCACCAAAAGACTCTCAAAAACTTGTGTAGATTTTTGGGCCTAACAGGGTATTATCGCAATTTTGTTAAGAACTACGGAAAGATTGCAACACCTCTCATGGCTCCCCTAAAAAAGATCTCTTTCACTTGGACTCCAGTAGTTGCTCAAGATTTTCAAACCTTGAAGAAGACCATGTGCACCACTCTGGTTATGGCCCTTCCCGATTTCACAAAGGACTTTGTATTCGAATGTGATGCCTCAGGGAAAGGAATCAGCATTGTCCTTATGCAAGAGGGTCGACCTTTGGCCTTCACCAGCAAGAAACTGTCTGAAAGGAATCTGGGAAAACCCATTTATGAAAAGGAAATGTTGGCGATTCTCCATGCCATTGAGCTGTGGCGTCCTTATCTCTTGGGGCAATGCTTCCAAATTAAGACCAACCATCAAAGCCTCAAGTACTTTCTGGAACAACGCATTTCCTCCTAGGAGAAACAAAAATGGGTGAGTAAACTCTTTGGATATGATTATGAGATCATTTACTAGAAGGGAAAAGACAATGTCGTGGAGGATGCACTATCCCAGAAATATGAAGACAAAGGATCCCTTTTTTCTCTTTCCTTCATTATACCCGATTGGCTCCAAGTTGTGCACTAGGAATGGCTTCAAGATCTCAAAAGTTCACATCTAATCCAACAATTGCAGACCAAGGCTCCATCTCCCCCAGGGTAATCCTGGCTCTAGGATGAGCTTCGATACAAAGGTCGCTTGTATTTAAGTAAACAATCCAAGCTCAAATCCATGATACTTTTTGAGCTTCATGCTACACCCACAGCGGTGCACTCAAGATTCACCAAAACATATGACAGGGTCAAACATTCGTTTTTTTGGGATGGTATGAAACAGGACATCCATAAGTTTTTCGCTGAATGTGAGGTGTGTCAACACAACAAGGGAGAAACAGTCAAATCTTCGGGCACCCTCCAACCGCTTCTGATTCCCCCTGCTATTTGGAAGGATATCTCTATGGACTTTATTATAGGCTTACCCAAATCGGGGAATAAATCAGTCATAATGGTGGTGGTGGATCACCTTTCCAAGTATGCTCATTTTTGCGCTCTTCACCACCCATTTACTGCATCCACGGTGGCTCAAATTTTCATGGACCAGGTCTTCAATCTTCATGGCATGCTGCACTCTATTGTTTCTGATCATGACACAAATTTCACAAGAAATTTTTGGCAAGAACTTTTTAAGCTACAAGGCACACAATTGCATCACGGCTTAACTTATCATCCCCAGACGGATGGTCAAACAGAAGTTGTCAACAAGTGTTTGGAAAAATATCTGAGGTTCTTTGCCTCTGAAAAACAACACCAGTGGGATCAATGGTTACCCCTAGCCGAATGGTGGTACAACACTACATACTATATAGCCACTTGCATGACTCCTTTTGAAGTGGTATATGGATAGAAGCCACCTTAAGTTCTCTCATACTTACCGGGTACCTCGAAGGTCCAGGCGGTTGACCAAACACTTACAGTCCGAGAGGATATTCTTCGTACCCTTAAAGAGAACTTGGTCATGGCACATAATTGCATGAAGCAGCAAGCAGATCAAGGTCTCTCTGAATGTCAATTTGCAGAAGGGGATCAGGTGTTTCTACGACTGCAACCATATAAGAAAACTTCCATCAAGGTCGATCATTGTCAGAAGCTAGCGCCCAAATTTTATGGTCCTTACATAGTTCTCAAGCATGTGGGACAAGTCACATATCAATTAGCTCTACCCAGTCAGTCGAAGCTACATCTTGTTTTTTCATGTTTCATGCTTGAAGAAGGTGATTGGAACCAGATGCCGAATTCAAACCAACCTTCCAGAGTTAGCTGATGAAGGATCCATTTGGCTATATCCAAAAGCAGTTTTGGACCAATTTGAGCATCACCTACATCAGAGAACCATCAAGGAAGTGCTAGTATAGTGGAAAGATATGACTCCAGCAGATGCCACTTGGGAACCAACTACCATTCTGCAACAGTTTCCACATCTCAAGCCTTGAGGACAAAGTTGTTTTTAAGGGGGCGGACATGTTAAGGTCCTAACCCGCACATAGGTAGATCAATATATTCGGATGTAATAAAGGTCAATATTAATAATGCCTTTCAATAAAATAGAATAAGGTGGATCTAAGAAGACCTAATAGAAGCTTTCGCTTCTAGAAGGATCTTCCTCTAGATGCTTCTCTTAATAGACATATTTAGTATAAATAAGGGTTGAGGGTATGAAAGCCCTAGCTAGGAATTTATTGTAACAGAGCACTGCTCGACTGGCATCTGCCCCCTCGAAGAGGCCTATGAACATTGCTTTCTGAATCAAAGTGCTATTTAAGTTGTTGTTCTCATACTATTTATGTGTTATTGTGGAGATTATGCTGGTTATATTACTGTTATTCTGCCATTTATAGCATTTTATTTTTGTTCTGCATATTTATTATATCTGGTATCTTACAAATTCATCCATCTATCAGGTATATTTTGGCTCCTATAAAACATTGCAACGTTTCTAGGTGTTGCACATTATTTTCGTCACCCTCATGACCATTGATGATATGTGTATCGTCTATTACAAGAAATATAATTTTCCTTATTCCCTAAAGGATATTGAATAAATAAGACTTTCCCTGAGAGATATAATCATATTTTCCTTATCTTCACAGGCTGCACCACAGTGGACTATGACATCATTGGAGATTGCTAAGTGTTAAGGGTGCAACGATGTTTAAATGAAGGAAAAAGAGGAATTTCTCAAAGGTTCTAGAATAGAATCTTCAAAAGGATGAGGTGGCCTCTGATAGGTTTGGATCTCATTCGCTTCTCTGATTTAGTGGGATCATTCTAATCCCTTCATCCCTTCCCCTTCACTATATATAAGGAGGGATCCCTCATAAGAAGAGGCTAGCTTATGTATGAAGAATTATACTAAAGATTGTGCTTGTGATAGCTTTGTTTTAGGTCTCCAAGTCAGGTTGTGTATACTCTTCATCAAAAGAATAGGAGCAAAGGTGTGTGTGTGTTTAGGAAAAGGGCCATCGGAAGGGACCCTGCAACATCAA
Source organism: Picea mariana (assembly GCA_032191745.1). Taxonomy (NCBI): domain Eukaryota; kingdom Viridiplantae; phylum Streptophyta; class Pinopsida; order Pinales; family Pinaceae; genus Picea; species Picea mariana. The sequence goes on along the minus strand of JASDQU010108766.1, from coordinate 152,561 downwards.
GGCACAAGTTGTATTCTCCACTTTCATCAATATAATACAATAATACATTTCTTTCCTATAAAAGTGTCTCCATTTTTATTGCATAACTCCTTGATATTATGCATAGGTTTCATTAGAATATATATATCGTTTCTCTCTCTCTTTGTTTGTTTGTGTTTCTCAACAGGTTCAACATCCCATGAGTCTTGATATGGAGCACGGATGACACTAGCAAGGATCAAACAATATTTAAATGGTAATTCATTTATCCCTCAATAAGCTAGTATACATTACAATGGAAACCTAAGGAAAAGTTTGTATTCTATCATGTTTTGTTCTAATTTCTTGTTATATTTAGGGAGATTAGTTTGTTTCAGCACTTAATGATTTTTCCAGTAACAAAATTGGCAACCATACTGGGGATCGTCCTCTTTTGTTCTTTTCTTCTTTCTTACTCTTGGATTGCCTGCTTTTCTTGATTTTTCATTCTCTGAGTCACTGGTTGATCCAAGTTGACTCTCAGGTCCTGAAAGTTCACTAAAAAACCATGTCATCTGTTTATTTTTTCTTAAGTTTCAGTCTTTGACACACCCTACTGTGAGAAGCGTTGCGACATTTTTGCACTGTGTCATTCTTTCTCCTGTGATGATAACTAAATGTCGTAGTGTGTCACACTGTGACCTGCGACAATTGTGAGAAATTGTTGAGTGACAGTCTTTTCCTTTCCCAGATTCTTTATCTTTTCTTAGGGTGAATTTTTGGCTCTGTAGGATGATTGTTCACAGCTTGGTTTGCAATTTTTAGTTGATCTTGATCATTTTTTCAAGTTTTGAAAGTCTTTATTATAGGCTTCAAGATCTATCTTTCACTTGTTGCTGCAAGGGTGTAATCTATGGGTTTCATTTCTGGGTGCTTGTCAGCCAAGTTATTGATGATTTTTCTGAGTTTTTGATTGTTGTTTATTAAAAGATGAACTTTGATTTCATTGATTAATCAAAGAAGTTTTCTTTCTTTTGCACTTTTAGTTGTATTGTGAATTAATTTGGGGGAGTTGCGTTCTGATTGCATTCAATTTCTTGAAAAGGTTTCTCTTTTTACTTGTTTAGATCTCCGCTTTGATTAAAAAGAAAAGGAATTGAAAATTATATTTATTTCATAGTGTTTACAAGAAACTTTTTGCATTCTAGCTTTCGTTTAAAAGAGATATTGGAAATTTTGTTTCTTTTATTTTTTGATATCAAGATTGTTCAAAGTTTAAAGGAATCATTATCTTGCAACTTGTAGTGTTTTGGAAAAAAGAAAACCTTCTCTCTTATGTAATTGGAGTTCATCAAACAAAAAGAATTGCACCTCATATCTCTTTGCAAATTTTTGAGTCAAGGTCAATAACTTCATCAGTTTCATCTACACTTCCTTTTTTGAGTAAAACAACAACCATTAAAATTAAGCGTAATTTTAAAATCTATCTAGTAATTTTCATTTTCTAGAACTCTTGTACACCGACATTAGCTAGGACATAGAGCTCTGTAATAGTTTGTGTAGAATACTCTCCAAAGCATCAAAACAAACAATAGAATCTTGTAATTAGGGAGAGTTAAATCCACTTGCTACATTTTGTCCTCAGAATCTCTTCTAACACAAGGGTCAATCACAAGGTCGCATTAAGGCCAACAGAGTTACTAACCCTTCTTTGTTGGTCCTAGTGTAGTGAATGTACATATTATTTGGGGTAACTTGAAAAGAAAACCCTGTGTGGGCCATCTCGAAGAGATTTCAGCCTTAGATACCCTGCTCTTACATGTATATCAGACTGTCGAATGTTTCCCGAGGTATCATTGTCGTAATTGGTAACCTTAGTTAGGGTCTTTACATGAGGTGACTATGGAGGGGAAACTCTTCACGGTACCTGGAATTGACGTTGGATAAAATAACTCTTGCTCCTTGGATGGTATACCCATGATTATTTGTGGGAGCCTGCATTAGGGTGTAAGTCCATTAAAAAGGCCGTCAACTTAACTTTTCCACCCTCTCTATCCCAGTCCTTCTTGTCTTGATCTCACGACGTTGTATTTCATAACCAATTAGTGTTTTCGATGTAAGAAGGTTTGTTTGTATGCTTGATATCTAGATTTTATTAGTGTTTTCGATGTAAGAAGGTTTGTTTGTATGCTTGATATCTAGATTTTATTAGTGAATTTTGTTTGTCTTCTCTAGTTGGCAATAGATATTTTTTATTTTTATTATTGGTTGTGGCTAACAATGACCCTCTCCATTCATGTAGGTTTCAAGGATTACCTCTGAAAGAACCGAAGGGATATGCCCCCTTGCCTCCTAATTCACCAGAGGGTTTTTCCTAAAGGAGTTGTTAATAATGACAAATCCATAGAGATCGAGAGTTCTACTCTATTGATCGAACCATCACTTCCAATGAACCCTCTGTTGACTGCTCCCTAAGACCCTGTTTTGCTCAGAATAAACTCTTACAGAGACATAATTGTTGAATACTATCCCAAAATACCTTCGATACCTTTCGTAGAGTCCGGCATGGATGAACCAACATTTCCTAGAGAAGGATTTAGAACCCAATTTAAAAATTTTGGAATTTTTAATCCCAATTCAATACCAGTCCATTCTTTTTGGAGAACTCCCTCAGGATGAGTTATATTTGATAAAATAGGTATGAGTCCAAATCAACCTACATCACCACATGCACATGTTACTTCTACTACTTATACAGTGCCTCCAAATCATTTTACTCACACGACAAGTAATATTTCTACGGTTTTAGACCAGTTGTTGGTTGGTACACATGCAATTCTTCCTATCCATTTCACTAGCTCTACCACAGTCCCACAGGTTTCACCATTTTCTGCGGAAAGTTTGGTAAAAATTCAAGCTTCTATTGGAACACCACTTTTGGCTAGACCAAATCTGTGACTTCCACCTCAGTATAATGCTCTTAGTATTTCTATTACTAATCCTACCCAGGGTCCATATGGAGGACCTAGTCTTTTTGTTCCACTTGGGTATAATTATCTCAGTGGTTTTACTCCTAACTCTACCCAGGGTCTATTCGGAGGGCCTAGTCTTCCTGTATCACCTAGAGGATCTAATATTCCTGGACCAAGTAGCTCAAATCTAATTGGAAGAACAAACCTTCTTGTTACTTTCGGTTTTCAACTTCAATTTGGAGGATTCTCTTCTGTGGGGCAACCCCAAGTTGGGGTAAACAACCCATTTTACAAGAAATCTATGCCTGGATCACAAACCCAACCTTGGAATTTTCCTTTCCAAGGAAATCAACAATTGCCTAGGGGAAAATATACTCAAACAAATTCTTTTGTATCCTCTTATCTTGGGCAACCTTTTCCAAGCACTGTGAATCCTACCCGGGGTCAATATTTTCAATCCAATGCTCGTTTTCAAGGTGGCATGCCAAATCAACATGCTAATTTTGACTACTTGACTCAAAATCCTCCTCGGTCGAATTTGACTAGACCATCTAACTATTTGCAATTGACTTATGGTCCTATTGGTATACCTACGATATTAACTCCCCAAAGTTATTAGTTTCCTCAAGTTAACACACAATTGTCATTTCTAGCTACTTTATATTTACCAGATTTGTCTAGAATTTTGAATGATCCTATCTTAGATTCTCCTTTTTGGTCGGTTATACCTACCAAATTACCATCAGATATTCCAAAGTTTGATGGTCGGTTGTGTTAGTAACATTTCTCGTCCGAAGCACAAGAGCGATCAGGTTTGCAAGTGGCACGATGAGCGCCCAAGTGCAGTGAACAAAAAAATTCCTTTTCGGACTTAAAATCAAGCGATTGGGAAAAATTATAGTGTCAACGGTCTGGATCCATCCATATGAGAAGATCAATGGTTGGCAGGGAATCACGCATAGAGAATTTGCGTTGAAGTTAATGCAATGGATGGCACCCATACTGTGTGCAGGGAAAGATAGAAGCCGTCCATCCAGAGGATGCGTGGCGTGAGATCTACTCGCGTCGGTGTTTCGGCAAACGGGAGTTAGAAGGGTGAAGGTTCCATGCTGTCCTATCTCTCTAAACCTCAAACCCTGAAAGCACCGACGGTGCTCAAAGTTGGGCCCACAGTATCACGAAGCAATCTCGACCATCCATCCACAGGAGACACCTGGTGCGCGATTAGGCTCCTCGCCTTTTATCCCATCGCGACTCCGACGCACAAAGAGCAAATCCTTCATATCCCCTATGCGTGAGGTGTCAGGAGTGTCCAAGGCCCGGGCCCATGGCATCGTCAGAGAGTTCAGAGCCGTCAGATCTAGAGGGATGTGTGGCGCCAGATTAAGCCATCTCGGTGTTTCGCTCATCACGATTTCAAGAAGCAAGGATCATCCCCTTCATATACGTGAATGTTGAAAGATCCTTTGAGAGTAAACATAGGGTCACAGCCCACGATCATCTAGGAAATAAAAGAGCTGCACAAAGGGGGCCAAAGGCATCGGGTCCAGTCATCGAAAGGTTCATCGCGTTCTCCGGGTGCCATTTGATCCGACCTCAAGCCTATTTTCGCTTGAATTAAATGAAGCTAAGAAAGAGTGGTTGAAACCTCTCTTCATGCATTAAGTGCAAGATATGGATAGTCTGGATAGCGATCTGCTCGAGAGGGTCCTGTGTAGCATTTTTTCCAAAGAGGCCATGCCTAGTCCTCGATTAGCCAGAGGAGGTTTGCACACACTAACTGGGCTCTTAATGACTCAGCTACTCCCCTTACAGAAGCCATGCGCAGTTAAGATGGCATCTGACGAAGGATATCGATCTGAATTCGGTTGAAAGAAAGCCAAGCCTTGGATGACTAAGCAGGCCACTGTTAGGCGAATTTTCTGAGTATTTAGACTCAGTATTTGTATTTTGTAATCTATCGATGGTAGAGCAAAGCTCCCGATTGTAAAGTTTTAACATACACTGTAGTTCTCTGGTTAGGCATTTGTATGTAAGATTTCATGTTTAATGATAGACAGTCTTCTCAATCCATCTAATTTTCATCTCATACTGAGAGAGTCCATGATTGACTGATTCGCACGAATTATGAAATTATGTTATGATAAAGTATTTTTCATGGCATCATTGTTTTCTCTAGTTTTCTGCATCTGAATGTAAGAAGATCTTTCATTTAGATGCTTTCCCCTACAGTCTGTTAGAAACCTGATGTTTATAATATACCTTTGCATCTCTCTGATACAAGTCTTCCCCCTACTCACCCTTACTACAACTCACTGTCTGAAGTTAGCTAATACCTCACTTGCCCATGCATGCCTAGCCTAGTTTCGGAGTTAGAACCACATTGTTCTGAGTTAACTTCCATTTGATCACCCCATTAAACAAATCGTGACATAGACTGATGGGCGTCGGGCTCTACTCCTGCTGCAATCTAGGGGTGACTTCTGACGCTAACAGGTTGGGAGAAGATCCAAACAATCATGCCATGACATTTCATCTTTGGTGTTCATCCAACTCCTTGATGGATGACTCAATATGACTATGTCTTTTCCAACTCACTCTTATAGGTTTGGCTGCCAAATGGTACATCGAATTGCCGAGAGGTTTTTTCAATGATTTCAATACATTAGCCATTGATTTCTTGACACATTACCAATTGTTAATACAGTATGAGACATGAACGGGAATTTTAAATTCATTTAAACAATCCCCTTTTACCCACATCTCAAATCATATTCATGAGTGGAGGAGGAGATGATGATTAATAAAATTTCTGGATCAGTTATTGGCTGACTGGTTCACAAAATCACTCATCGGTCCTATTTCTCATTATGTTTCCATGGGGTGTGTCTTCACTGAAGAACATACAATCAATCGTGCCCAATATTTGGATCTCGTTTATTCTCAAACATGCACATTATATGACTTGATCCATGACGCTCCTCGCCCTTCTACAAATCCAACCCCAATGCTTTCGGTAGCATCTCATGATGTTGATGGTGTGATTGGAAATTTTCATACAGAGACTCAAACAAAACAAGTAAATCATTCCAATCCCAAACCTACTACTACCATTGTACAAAATGATACTCCTCATGTTGCCTCTCTCGGTAAAACCTCTGAAGTAAATACGGTCCAGTCTATGAATACCGACAAATATCAAAATAAGAAGAAATGGAAGGGTAATAATAAACATGATAAAACTAATGATCAACAATAGGATAAAACAAAAAATAAATCTATTGATGATAAAGAAAATATAAAACCTCGTTATCCTTGTCTTATTTGTGGCAAGGATCATTACACAAAACATTGTTCGAGACATGCATAGGTCACTCAATTCCTCCAGGGAAATGGGACTCCCYCTACACATGTTGTCTTGTCACAACCTTTTCCTTCTCAACATCATGCCCAACTGGTTATTCATGACCAACCTACTCCTTCTACCAGTTCTTACGTGCTTATTTGCACTACTTCTAAAAACGACGACGTTACAGTCGCTACTCGAACCAAAGATTATTCTCCTTCTAAAGAGAAGGTTAATGATCAACTTCCTACATAATCTCTGTCTCCCAATGGTCCTCTTCATTTCAAATGACCTAATCATGATACAGTAATCCGTCTTCCTCCCAAAGGAATCGTTCGTAAGTAATCATTTAGCCCACATGCACGTGTAGCTCAAAACTACAATATTGTATATCTTGCATAGACACCATCTACGATGTCGGCTCTCGAGGTCCTTCAAAGTTGTCTTACTCAGCATAATACACTGTTAAAGGCTATTGGTGTAATCAATCCTACTAATATGAATTTAATAATCTTTAACTTGGAGGATCACATCCCACAACTCCCTCATCAATTAGCTTTTCAAATACAAGTAATTGTGGAAACAAAGAATATTTTTCGAACAGTTGTTGATGAAGCGACTTCGACTTGCATAATTTTCATCACCTGTTGGAAGGCCATTGGCTCTCCTTCCGTTAGTGAGTCACATAACAAGTTAAAATATTTTAATGGTACAAGGTATAAATCTTATGGTGTACTTCCTGCATTATCTATTGTGTTAGAAGGAAAATCGGTTACTGTTGAGGTTGAGGTGTTTGATGCACCTCTCAATTACAACCTCTTACTTGGCCGTAGTTGGATTGATGTTATGTGAGCTACAGTTTCTACTCTTTTCCATGTGATACATTTCCCTCACCAAGGTAAAGTTGTTATAGTAGATCAACTCAACTTTTTTAGTTATGATTCATGCACTAGTAATGTTCCTTTCATAGAAAAAACACCTCCCGGTTACAAGAATGTCGGTGTAGGTATTTTGAAAGGTTCATCGTTAATGGGAAATTTCCCCATTCCACAAACCAATGTTCCTCTTCCTCTTGTCGCTTCTATTAACATGATTTCGACCAGTGTTGGAGAAATCCTTGAGTCATATGACCCTTGGATAATACCTAGCTTGAAATATTGTCATTGTTATGGCGACTAAATTCCATTAAGACTGGTTGAATTAGATTATCACGATATTCAATTGACATATCCTTCCTCTCACTCTCCCTTTGATACGTCTCTTGATCCATTTCACACGATATTTCAAACTAATGAAAAACTCATGGCCGTTATGTATGTGGAAGACACACCATGGGATGATGGATATCATCATTCTATCCTCTTCCTCGAACCTAAGACTATTTAGAGTTACCAACAGATTTCACATCTGTTCGCAGTTATTAATCTCCCTCCAGTTTTTGAACCCACACGTTATGTTTTGTAAGAACAAAAATTAAGAAATATTTCACCAACCATCGCTTTGGATATTTCGATCAAGCCTGGAATTGTGGAAAATGTTCACATAGGTGTCTGATGTTCTCCCGGTGAGATTCAAACTTACAAGACCCTTTTCCATGAAATTTTTGATGTATTTGCTTGGAGTTATGAATAAATGCTTGGAATTGACCCAGATATCGTTGTACATGAAAACAAGACATACCCTGACGCTAATCCCATTCGACAACAACTTCACCCAGTTCATCGATGAAAAGTCGTCGCAATCAAGCTTGAAGTTGAAAAACTTCTTAAAGCTAGTTTTATCTACCCTGTAGAATTGACTGATTGGGTTTCCAATATTTTTTCGGTCACGAAGAAACAAGGAATGATCCTTTTTGTGTATGTTAATTATAGGTATTTTAATAAGGCTTGCCCTAAATATAATTATCCAACCCCTTTCACCGACTAGATTGTTGATGACTATACCGGAAGAAAAATCTTCTCTTTGATGGATGAATTTTCCGGCTATAATCAGATACATATTTTACCCGTGGATCAACACAAAACCTCCTTTATTTGTCCTTGGGGTACCTTTGCGTACCATAAACTCCCTTTCAGTCTCAAGAATGCTGGTGCGACTTTTCAAAGAGCTATGTCTTATGCCTTTCATGATATTAACCATATTGTGCAACCATATCTTGATGATTTACCGACTCATTCCATGCATCGTCAAGATCACCCGACACACTTACAAGTTATTTTCCTCCAATGTCGATATTACCGTATACGATTAAATCCGCATAAATGTGTTTTTTGTGTGGAGTCTGGGTGAATTCTAGGCTTTATCGTTTCCATGCATGGGATCAGATTTGATCCACCGAAGGTTGAAGAAATCATCAATTTTCCTCATTATGGTGTTGGTAACATCGAGGCATCTCATCTACAGTAATTCTAGGGATGTCCATATTCAATGCCTCAAGGATATGCTCGATCTCCTCGAGATCCTCATCCTCTACTCAGTCCCAACCTGCTACTACACCTGCCTCCCCACGTCTTTGGATTAGAGATGAACCCGGATGTTTGAAAGGTTCCACATCTACATTTGAGAACATTCGATTAGTCTCGGATACATAACATAAAATTTTTATAACTAAAATGATAAAAATAAATATCTAATGAAAAAGTCTCTTTTACCTATGTCTCCCCAATTCATACCATCATGTAGTGCTAAATATGGATCACCACGGAAATCAACCCCAACATAAGCACAATCCTCGATCATAATGAGCTAATCTTTCAACCATTGGAAGAAGATTGGCCTATATATAATAGTTGGGATGCCACCATGGCGTGCCATGAACTCATCCCACCTATGGAGAAGGAACACCCCAATCAAAATTCTGAAGAGGCAAAATTGGGACCCTTTCTAGGAAAAATGACACCAAAATTGACCCATACCCAAATTGTTTTGACTAACCAGTCCTGCACTTTGTCAACTGTTTTTTCATATTCTTGAGGAGGCCCTCACACCAGTTGAATAGTTGAGGTTCCATGCACTCAATGACATACTGAAATTGATTCTACAAGGCCATGTGTGGAGCTGCACTCCCTGCCACACGGGTAATGGTGAAGAGTATTGTCCTCAAAGATAAGTCGAGGACGTTCTTTATGGGAACCTTCAGACTATTTTTCTTCATACCAACCGAGAAGTTTTGCACGACATAGTGGTCCATTGACTCACCTCCTCCCCTACATCTCGATAATGATACTCGAGACCCATGATGAGACAAACCGGTCAAGAAATAGATATGAACAATCTCCAAAGTGAGGGTATGTACCCAACATGGAAAACTTGTTCATTCATGTCCCACATTCAGATTAAGTTCTCTAATAGAACTAATTGGCCCCTCATGCCCTACACTTTGAAGAATTTAAGGAAGCAACACTCTTGGACTGCCATAATTGTGTTAGGTTCATTTCCCGCAATAAAATATTCCTCTTTGTGTTCTCTTTCCCACCATTATAGCATTGTGAACCATGGAAAGTCTGCCAAAGAACATTTAAACATGAGTTAGTTCATGGAAAATATAAATTTGTTGGCTTCCCTAATTCATTTGTTCTTTTTTCTTTTTTGAGTTGTGATCGTCGTAGGCTGAATTTTTAGTATAGTGAGACATCACCACACTTCATCTCTTTAACATTTGCAATGATCCCATGTCGTCGCAGTTCCCAATATAGAGAACCTGCGGTGATTTGGGGGCGCATTCCCCTTCGACAATTTGTCCATAAAACTCATAAATCACCATAAAAATTGAATAACTTTGCTATAAAAAGAGAGCAGAAAGGGACAGAACCAACCTCATGGAGATGGCTCAAATAATCATCCATTAGTTGCGTCGGAATCGTCAGTTGAAAAGCAGGTAAAAATGGGGGTTTTAACACTAGTTTTGGTGAATCACAAATGGAATGGTAAAAAATAATTTAGTTTTGACCTATTTAAACCTATGTTACCATATTTTGACCTAAATTAAGTTACTTTTCATCTATATTAACCCTAATGAATATTTCAAAGTGTTAATGTTATAGGATATAGGTCGGGCAACTGGATATTTTGGCTTGAATCAAACATTTTATGTTTTTTTATGTGTTTTTTTAAAATCGTTTGATGTAAATATGCTTTTAAATATTTTCAATACAAAATGTCAAGCATAGTATTTGTTCTTTGTCATGCTCGTAAATCTATGAGAATTTAACCGAGTAAACTTTTATCACTTTTTCGGACTCGTGAAGGTTATACGAAAAAGGAACCCCCCAAGATTCCTCTTTAAGCTCTTTTCAAACTCCCTCAACTTGAAAATATTTCCGAGCGATCTTGTTTTTTTCAGGCTCATTAAAGTATTTCAAGAAATCATCTATTGAGCAGTATATTATCTTTTTTTCGATCTCATTAGACTACTTTACGAAAAAAGACATTTTGGAGTTTTATTTAAGTGTTTTTCAGACTCTCTAAATATGAAAAACCCCTGAGTTTTGTGTCCCTGGACTCATAAAACAAACATTGAAAGACCCATATGGGACTGAACCACTACTTCCTAGGGTTAGTTAAAAATACTCCAAGGGACTCATCCAAAGAATGAACTTACAGTTCAATCATATGTTATCCTCTTCAAGATTGTGTAAAAATAAAGAGGTACTTGCCAGAAATGGTGGGGGGAAATTGGGAAAGAAATATATATATGTATCATTGTTAGTCGTAGTATGTCGCTCTTCAACATGAAACCCCTTTTCACTTTTGTGTCTGGGTTGGGAAATCAATTTATCTCTCGTTTTATCATCTGAAAGTCCATATATTGGTCCTCCTTGACTCAATGTTGCCAAAACAATTTTCGTGTCGTTTATATGTTCAAGAGAAGGTAAACCGAGACAAGCCTTCTATCTATTCAACCATATGCAGTCCTCAAACTCTTACCATGTCAGCCTTCCCCAAGTCAGTCCTGAATCACTTTATGCTCTGATCTTTTCAAATATGTTACATGTTTCATGTCATTGATGGTGGATACATTAAGGCCCTCCTATGACGAGTCTTTTCCTGTCGACTTCAACTCATTATCCAAGAATTAGACTTATAAATTATTTAGTACCTTGGAGCCTGCATGCCTCAATGGAAGGTTTCCTTGTTTTCGACAGTGGGTTTAAATCATTGGCCCCTGATTGGAAAATTTCATCGAGTGTTCGACTTCATCTCATTAATTCACATTCGTTGGATTGTACTAGAGTACCTTGGGGGTCATTGACATTAATGATGAGCTCCCTCGCACTTGTTAATGGTATTCATTAATTATTGGTAATCAAGTGGTTTCTACCATGTTCGACTTCAACACCTGTAATCCCATGGATAGATTCGTACTTCAGGATGATGAAAATGAAGACCTTGGATACTGTCACATGGATCCAGGCTGTGATAGAGTATTCATGAGTCTATACTGACACATAGATCCACCATGTATTTCTTGTGGCTATGTTAAAATTTGAGTCTTAATTAGCATAGATCCACAACGTATTTCTCATGGCTATGTTAAATCATAATGACATGGATCCACGGTGTATGGTTGGTGACCATGATTCAGTTGACACTTATTCTTAGGGTCATTTTTATTCTAAGTATGGGAATGCCTACCTCAGTAATGGTATATTATTATGTTGATGCTTGCTTATTGACACCTTTCCGACTGATGTGATCCTTGTTCTCGACACACACACACTCTACAAAGTATTTCAGTTGTCACGTGTTTCCAACTTCATACTTTGGGGAGCATTTTTTTACACATTATTTCCATCACAATCATGACCACTGACGATATGTGTATTGCCTATTAGAAGAAATATAATTTTCCTTATTTCTTGAAGGATATTGAAGAAATAAGACTTTCCCTGAGAGATAGAATCATCAGTTCCTTATCATCGTAGGCTTCACGACAGTGGACTGTGACATCCTTGTAGGTTCCTCAGTGTTAAGGGTGTGACGATGTTTAAACAAATAAAAAAGAGGAATTTCTCGAAGGTTCTAGAATAGAATCTTCGAAAGGATGAGGTGGCCTCCAACCGGTTTGGATCTCACCCGCTTCTCTGATTTAGTGGGATCATCCTAATCCCTTCATCCTTTCCCCTTCACTCTATATAAGGAGGGATTTCTCACGAGAATAGTTAGGTTGGCTTATGTATGAATAATTATGCTGAAGATTGTGCTTGTGATAGATTTTCTTTAGCTCTTCATCAAAAGCATTGGAGCAAAGGTGTGTGTGTGTGTGTTGAGGAAAAGGGCCACTGGAAGGGACCTTGAAACATCAAGGAATAGGTTGCATTCTCCACTTTCATCAATATAATACAGTAATACATTTATTTCCTATAAAAGTGTCTCCCTTTTATTGCATAAATCCTTGATCTTATGCATAGGTTTCATTAGAATATATATATATCATTGCTCTCTCTCTTTGTTGGTTTTTGTTTCTCAGCATGTTCAACATCCCACAAGCCTTGAGATGGAGCAATGACGACACTAGCAAGGATCAAACAATGTTTAAACTGTAAGTCGTTTCTCCCTCATTACGCTAGTATACATTACAATGGAAACCTAAGGAAAAGTTTGTATTCTGTCATGTTTTGTTATAATTTCTTGTTGAATTTAGGGAGATTAGTTCATGTCAACACTTACTGATTTGTCTAGTAACACTAGGGGTATTTATTTTCTCCTACTATTAAGAGTAAAGTTGATTAGTTCATATATATATATATACTCACTATGTTGTCAAAGCAAGCTAGTCATTGGTATGTTGCATATTTACTAGCAATTAGTAGTTCCTTCAAATCCCTAGGATTTCACCTCCATAGAATTCACTAGTGGATCCCCTTGACCTTACAGAAGCATGACATTGTGTTCATTTATATTATAGATTTTCCAAGATGACCTTTTTTATGTCTTGTTCCATGATCATCGCAAGGCAGAAAACCACTGAGTTATTCTTTCTAGATAGGAATGGTCTCCATTTGTCTTAACTCACACTATCATATTTGATCATGATGTCCATTTTTTTAGTCATTCTAGAAGGCATTATTGTGGAACCTATATTGAAAACTCCCATATTCAACTACTTTCCACTCAGAGATAGATACACATACATGAGTTGTCAGTCACACATTATTGTGACTTCCCTGCATTTATTATTCCCGAAATAAATAGTGGGATAAGTCTCTCCACATTGTCCAATATATTTACACTAGAGTGAGGCACTCTTCAACTAGAAATTCACAATTCGAGGTTTTATATGGATATCAACCATTGGATCTATATGAACTTATTATTCTCCTACACAAGTGCACTTCAACCTACTTACTTTGTTCTCAACAAAAAACTACTTCATTTGTGCAAAAACTTTCTAAGATAAACACACACTAGGACATGAGGCATTACACATGGATCAAGAGCATTACAAGACCCTTCACTATCATAGTCAAGTAACCACTCCATTCAAAATTGGAAACAAAGTGTGGCTACATATATAGAATCTATGTTTCATAGGAAATAAGAATTACAAACTCCATCGGATTCATTATGACCCATACACAAACCTAAAGTAGGTAGGTGTCAATGCCTTCTTGTTGTATTTGTCTACATAGTTGGAAATTTAACTTGTCATCAATGTCATTGAACATAGGTTATATGAACCATCCCTTCTTGAAGGAGGATATACCTATCTCCCACCTTATGCAAAATGTGCGATATTTTTAATATCCACTATATCAAGATACTTTGTTGGGTCCACACATGCTAGTGGTAGTGCCCTACTTCCAGATACTTGGTTGAGATTTAAGGAAAACTCCCCACTATGTCTAATTAGCGCATGGAGGATGAGTTTAGAAACTATTCCTTATATTCAACTACATGTGGGTACCTTATTTCTAAAACATGGAGGATTTGATAGATGGAACAAAGACGTTCCATATTTATGGGCACTTTCATAATTAAGTTCTAGGGTTTTAATCCTTTTGAAAAAGACATTCAATGAACGATGGATATGACGAGCCTCTTAATAGTCATTGTTATGTTTGTTACGATGTATTACATGTTGTTATCTTAGACTATTAAATTTTATCAAATTTTATTTGTATTGGAAATGCACTAAATGTTGGTGCAATATTGAGACTAGGGTTCTTTAAGGATGCCAACAAAAGGCATCACTAAAGTCTAGATACGTCGGCATATTCATCCTTCTGCTAGGGAAAGAAGTCTCACTCAAGGCACAACCAAGAATTTGAAGATGAAGTGAGTTAGAGAGAATGCAACATCATATCCACTTTTCATTAATTGGAGACATGAAATAGATCCAAAATATATCCATAAAAAACAATCGAATACTTGATAATTCAATAAAGAAGCAATTGTGAAGCATAACTATAGATTCATTCACACCATATCATATTACAATAGCAAGAAATTTTAGGGTTGAAACACTTTATACAAAATCAACATATATCAATGGTCTCCAATACAATCTCTTGCGCAGAAAGATACGACTCTACATGACCCATTATAGACTCAAACTCATACTGCAAATGCAACAAGACTATCCGAAGAGACCATTACAGTAGCTATAGGACCAAGATCTCTACCAAAAAATACTATGGAGAGAAATAATTATGATAAAAAATGACGATGACCAACCACACTTAAGACCAACCTTTTCCCGTTACATGGCTCCATATTTATACTTTGTCCTTGGCATTTTCTTGCATTCTTTATTCCGCCATTTTCTTTTCACGCCCTCGATTCTCTTGGAATTTTTCCATTGCTCGTTCAGTTGGTCCATGATGTGTTTGGATGTTTCCTCTACTGTTGTATTTTTAGTTAGTGCTCCATTATTTTAATTTATTTTCATTGTTTCTAATCTTGCATTGTCATGTTGTGCTTTTTCCAAAATATTGGTATTTCCAAAAATGGAGGGCCCAACATTTAACTTTGATTATGACCCTCCATTTGTTTTTTATAAAAAGGAGGATTAATACAATGAATGCATGTTTATTTCAAATATTATGAAGCTATAATATTCACATATTAAAATACTATATTGATTTCTTCAAGTCAATTGGCTCTAGCCCGATTGGTTTTGTGATGGAGTATTATACTTGCCATCCATGATTTATTCTTGTAAGTAACATGACAAAGCTTCAATATTTTACAAAATCTAGTACCATCTTTGGAATGAGGGGAAATGACAAAAAAACAATCTTTTTCAAAACATTATTGTACATGTTGATGCTAAGGTGTACTTATTAAATGAACAATAATGCAAAACAAAAAAATAAGGCTCTAACATTTTCAATATGCCAAGGAACTTGGGGTTTCATTACATATCAACTTTGATTTTTACATAGTAAAATTCCAACCTCTAATTGTTAAACAAACAATGGATGTGCTCATTTGAACATTTGTCAAATTAATAGTCATTAGTTTAATTAATAATTAAATCATATTAATAAATGTTAAATTAGTTATTAAATTAAAATAAATTATTTATTTTTATTTATTATGTTATGTTAAATTTATTTGTAATATAAAATTATTAACAAATTATTATTATTATTATTATACCTTTTTTAATTAATATAAAAATCATCTTATCAATAAATACAAAGTTTTATTTTGAAAATAATCTCTTATTATCATCCTCTCTTTCCATTTCCAAATCATTCCATATGATTTGGAAAGCATTTCCTTATTA
>JASDQU010108766.1:114003-126786 GCA_032191745.1 Picea mariana | reverse complement strand
AAAAAAAAAAAAAAAAAAAAAAAAATTATTGCAAAAATGAATTAAATGTCCTAAAAACCCTTATTCACAATTTATATATACAATTCTTATAAATTTCTATCCAAATTGTAAAAAAAAATTAAAAAAATGATAGAAAAAAATATAAAAAAAATCCAGATCATTACATATGTAGAATACTCAAAATTTAAATCCATATTAACAAATACCAAGTTTCCACATTCATTGTTATTACCTCCTCCCGTTTCCCTATGAAATGGTAGGCATTTCATTGTTTTGTACAAAATTTAAATCTACATTAACAAAGACCAAGTCCCCACTTTCCACATTCATGTATGCGCTGACATGGACACAAAAACATAAACAAACTTAAATCAAATTATTTTAAAACAAACTTAAATCAACATGTGTGGAGACAAAAAGACCGAGTTTCCATATACAATGCATATTGTCAAACCTTTCCAAGGACATTGCCTCAAGTGGTTTTATCTACACAAATCTTTTACTTTACTAACTTGTATATTTCGACACTAATGAAATCTCTACATCATATTTTCTTCTTATATTTCTTACTTTCTTCAAAATCCAAATGATCTCTTTCAACATCCTATTGCATTATCTGAAATATCTACTTTTATTTTTCCAATAATGGTGTTGTAGAGGAAACTCTCATATGGATAGGTGAGCCCTCTCACTAATCTCACAAAGATTAGAGATAGACTGTGGATAGATCCCTATGGTTTTTCACATTGGATTTAGGATTGTACATTAAATCTACACTATTAAGATAGGAGTGTAAGCCATACTCTTTTTTTTTTATGTTTGTCCTCACGTGATCTTGATTGATGTAGCTTCAATCCTCCAACCCAAATCCTGCAAACAATTACTTGCACATAAAAAAATAAAAAAACCTCCCTCAAACTTGTTTGGCATAAAAAAAATACAGATGACAATTAAATCTATTCTACCTTTCTCAACCGAAGACATATCCATCAATGTTTGCAAAGAAATCAAAATAATTCACAAACATTCAAGGGGAAAAACCATAGATCTATATAAATAATCAAAGAAACTTGAAAGTACACCAATACATTGTTACCTTGAAACTATTGAGGTACCTTATGGCTCCAATATCTTGAGACTTCCTTATCCCTTTCTCTCAAATGTGATTATACCAATAAAGAAATATGAAGACTACAAAAAGAGTCTCTCTATAGTTATATTATAGATATATAAGGCTATCATCAATTGAACTCCCTTTCCCCTTGATTTTCCCTCGTTTTATAGAATGATGGAGGAGGTTTTAGAGATAGGTTCAAAGGCCAAAATTTGATGAACAATAGGTCATACAAAATTTCCAAGGCTAGTGATAGATTATATCCAACTTATCCTGAGTTGATATCCTCACAACTCATCGAATCTGGAAGGTTCTAGGGGTGCTCGCTTGTTGCATGAATGAAAGAAGTGATTGGTCAGACCTTGCACAAAAGAAACAAGTGATCGATTACTCTTATAGCTAGGAAAAAAGAGACCATGCCAAATTTTTTTTTTTTTATGAGAATGGCATGTAATTATGGAAAAATGACGTCGGTAGGTCCCCTATGAGGCCTACTTTGGCAAATAGAGGCATAAAAAAATCCCCCTATTTTATGAGGTCAAAAGAGGAACTGATGGTTGAAATACGTTACTAAAGTACATGGTAGTGGAGTGGTATAAGAAAGAAGATTTTAAATCAAGGAAACAATAAGTACCTTCGAATATTCTTCAACCAATACATATTTATAGATCATCCCTAAGGTAGGCATACTCATGTTTAGATATAGGAAAAAAATGGCCACCAACATAATAGGTTGTGGATCCACGAAATGGTATTAAATACCATGGCCATGAAAAAGTACATGGTGGATCCATGTTATCATATAAATATTATCCATGAGAAAAACAAATGTCGATCTATGTCACCGTATACATCAAGAAGACATCCAACACCAATAAGAGTGTCTATGTAGTCTTCAAAGTACTCATACAATAATTATATACTCCATCACAACTTCGGAGGGGTGGCATAAAGGAGTGAATACCCCTAGGCCGAAGGTCTTCAATACAACCTGGTCAGTTGTATGATTCTACAACATGTGAATAGATGAGCTAATGTAAAGCATGGTAGAAATTGTCTAATTACTGGCCATTGAAGTATATCATTAACAGATATTAGGGGACCCACCAATAATGAACATGGACCCAAATGTATGTAGTACAATCCAGTGAGTGAAAATAAAGTAGATGACATAAAAAAATCATAGAATCAATTGATCAAGAGTCAATTAGGTGAACCCACTATCGATTACAGGGAAGCCTGCCACTGAGGACTGTAAGTTTCAAGGTACTTGATAGTTTCTATATCCACTTCTAAGATAAGGTGTTGGTGTCAATATAAAGAGATCCCTTGAATGAGTGCCTTAATGGATCCCATAAATTAACAGAAAACTATAACCAATAGATTATGTGAAGAAATAGAATCACCAAGTACAAGTGACAGAGGGATGGTTGACGTGAAAGGTCAACTATACTATAGAATAGTTGACTTAAGATTTACTTCCATTGAGCATATAACATGAAATATTGATGACTTGGAAACACTGAATCGAGAGCACAAATAATATAGTTGTTAGGGACCTAACCCCTCATGTAGGTAGAATAATATATTCCGATGTAATAAAGGTGAATATTAATAAGGCCTAGCAATAAGGAAGAATAAGTCAAATGTAAGAAGACCTAATAGAATCTTCCGCTTCTAGAAGGATCTTCCTCTAGATGGTTCTTTTGATAGACACATTTAGTATAAATAGGAGTCGAGGGTATGAGAACTGTTGTACTGGATATTATTTTAATAGAGCTCTACTTGACTGGAGGTTTCCCCCTCGAAGAGGCAAGTGAACATTGCTCTCAATAATTGAAGTGCTCTTTCTGGTGTTATTATGTTATCATTTCAGTATTATTGTGGTGTTGTTTTGGTTATATTGTTGTTCATCTTCCATTTCTATCATTTTATTTTTGTTCTGCATAATTTTTATATATGGAATATTACAAGTGGTATCACAACACTTTCCATGGTAGAAAATTGTGGGTAATTTTTTTTCAGGGTAGAGACATATTCTGACGTCTTTAAGCTACAGAGATTTTTCGTTACATCCATAAAACCACGGTTTAGGGAATCATACACGCAGGAAATACAAGTGGTACTTAAGTGCACATCTGTTGGCCACCCTTGTAACCTTTGTTGGTACCCCTTCGAGTGGTAGCACATGAGACAACACTTGTATACGGATTGACCTAGATTTCCTCATGCCCTCTTTAGATAAACCGATCGACTGCCTAACTGCTATAGTGTCACCGATAACAACACTCAGGAAGATAATATCTAGTACTTGGGTAGTCGGGTAGTATATCTAAGGGCACAGTCTAGCCTCCTTAGTTGGTGCCCTGAGATATTGGGCTGAGTACTACTGTTGGACCACGCAAGTATATCAGAGAGCTATAGCATAGGGTAAACCCTTGTCTGTAGAACCCTTGAATAGCTAACCCTTAGGGAAGTAAACAAAAAAGAAAACATACAAGATCTATTGCCGCACAACTGTGTTTGAGTTTCCAAATCACTACACATTTCTTCTTGGTTAAGAATTTGGGCATTTCATCACTGCAGTATTCTTCAGACTGGAGTATAACTCTGGAGTTAAGAATTTGGGCATCTTATCACTGCACCATTATTTGAGACCTATTGCATTGGATTTATCTCTTCTCCCTTATCACATTCATACCTATTGCTTTTCAACAAAAGTTTTGAGCCCACCTGCCCCTCTTTGGTTCCCTCGTCATCATGGCCCATACCCGTAGCCAAGACTTGGAAGATCGCTTCAATACCTTGCAATCTAATTTCACAGAGACCCAACAAGAAGTGAGACAGATCAGTGCCAATATTTCCACCATAAATAAAAACGTGCATTCCTCATTCATCGCCTTAATCGTGGAACTCAAAGAAGACCTAAAACAAGACATGACTACCCAGCTTGAATATTTCACTTCGATGTTCTGCACCAAGTTGTAGATCCCTGTAGATCCCCCTTTATCTGACCCACCTTTGCATACTGAAGTTGAAACTTCCTCTCATTCCCATAATTTTCAGCCCCGTCACTTTCAACGTGACCTACGCCTTCCGCAGGTGGATGTGACCAAATTTGATGGCTCAGATCCCACTAGTTGGGTAACTCAAATGGAACATTATTTCTCTTTGTACGAAATTACAGATGACTTGGCCAAACTCCGGTATGGTGTTCTCCATATAGATCAAGAACGTTGGCAATGGTGGCAATGGAGAAAAAATGCCCGTCAAGGGTATGTTGCTTGGATACACTTTGTGGCGGAGATTTATGAATGCTTTGACACTGACACCAACCATTTAGGCCATTTGACAAAGTTGAAACAATCTAGAACAATGGAATACTTTATAACTTCTTTTAAGTGACTGGCTTTTCATACAGAGGGCATGTTTAATGCTTTTTGCCAAGAATGTTTTATCAGTGACCTCAAGGATGAGATTTGTGCCCATGTCCTCATGGCTCTGCCTCAGAGTTGGGTGGAGGCTAATAAATGATCTAAGGAAGCACAAAAGGTTGTCTCTTCTCAAAACTAGAAACCCCACTTTATTCCTCACATTAAACCAGTAAATCCCACTCCTCCTTCTACTCCACTAAAGATCCAAAAATCAACCAGGGCCAAAATGGTTGAATGCCAACTCAAAGGCCTTTGTTATAATTGTGATGACAAATGTTTTCCAGGACACAAGTGTAAGGAACAAAATATTTTTATGGCCATCTCGTAGGATGTTTCGGAAAAGGATGTTGAAGATCCCCTTGTGTCCGAGTCACCTGAACCCACTGAAATTACCCCTCCCTCAGACCCTCTCGAAGTAGAATCGGTCATTTCCCTAAATTCTCTCATGAGATTCTCTACTCCCAAAACCTTCAAACTAATTGGCTACATCAAGCATAGGAAGGTCATCATTCTTGTTGATAGTGGCAACACCCATAATTTTATTTATAGTCGCATTTTCCAAGAAACTAATTGTTATATCTGTGCAGTCAATAATTTCCAAATCATGATTGCCAATGGTGGGTCCATGAAATGTGGAGGGTGTTGTGAAAATGCGTGTCTCCAAATTGGTGACTACCACCCGAAATCTCATATGTTTTCTATCGACATGGGCGGTTGTGACATTGTGTTGGTTGTAGATTAGCTAAGGACTTTGGGTCCCATTCTCATGGATTTTAAGGAATTAACCATGAAATTCGATGAGTAGGGTCAGCAATATAATTTACAAGGCATCACCATCGGTTCCCCTGAGATAATTAGTTCCCATCACATGGAAAAGCTGCTCAAAAAAGGTCATCCGGGATTTATTGCCCAACTCCATGCCATACAAGCAACTGAGACACCCTCTATGTCGTAGGATCTCCAATCCATCCTCTCTAGACATCAAGTAGTTTTTTCCACTCCCCAAGGACTCCCTCCTTCCCATGGTATTCATGATCAATCCATTCCCCTTGTTCCGGGAAGCCTTCCTCCCAATATTCATCCCTATCATCACCCCTTTTCCCAAAAAAATGAAATTGAGAAAATGGTTCAATAATTGCTTAACACAGATATTATTCGTCGTAGTACAAGCCCCTACTCTTCTCCCATGGTCATGGTCATGAATAAATAAGGCTCTTAAATCATGTGTCCTGATTTTCGCGCCCTCAACAAACTCATCATTAAAGAAAAATTTCCCATTCCTGTCATTGATGACCTCTTGAATGAATTGAGTGGTGCCCGGTTCTTTACTAAACTTGATCTTCGTTCTGGCTACCACCAGATCCATATGAAAAAGGTAGACATTCCTAATACTTTCTTTAGAACTCATGAGGGCCACTATGAGTTTTCAGTCATGCCCTTTGGTTTGTGTAATTCTCCCTCCACTTTCCAAAGCCTCATGAATCATGTATTTCAACCTTTTCTCCGTCATTTTGTCTTAGTTTTATTTGATGATATCCTCATCTATAGAAAAACCTGGATAGACCATTTTTCTCATGTGGATTGAGTTCTCCGTCTACTCTCTCAACACCAACTTTTCCTGAAACAATCTAAATGTGGTTTTGGCACCTCAGAAGTCGAGTACTTGGGTCATCTTGTTGGAAATCACGGTGTCATGGTGGATCCTAAAAATATTGAAGCTATGCAAGACTGGCCTCAACAAAAGACTCTCAAAATATTGAGTGGATTTATGGGCTTTGTTAGCACTCTATAATTTGCCCAAGGCTGTAAGGCAGTCATAGAGGCAACATCAAAACCACTTCGAGTCTTGGATCTAGCCCTCCAAGACTCAAAGAGAGATCTCTCTGTATGATATAGCTCTGTTTTAATAGATATTAGGCTAGCTATGAAAGTATGGGGTTGGGGTTTTTGAAAGTATTTAGATGAGGATGTGGTTGACGAGTTTCTCAGATCACCATTGGGCTATGGGGTTTGTTTATAAGACAATGATCAAATCAAATCTAGAGGTAAATGTCTCCACAGGGAAAGATAGTAACAACTGTTGGATCGAATCAAGTTTAAAGGGTGTCGGTTTGAGGAAGAAATGGGGAAGAAAAACTGATAAAATGAGCAGTTAAGAATTCATAGACTGAGTTTTAGAAGAAAACATAAAGACTATTGAAAATTTTGGACAAAGAGTATGCATGCATAAATTCTTCTCCATTAACTATTTTTCAATAATAAGAAATGAAAATGTTTGAATGATAGCAGAAGGATGACTAAAAACAGACAAGGGACACACCACCAACACTGCTACACGAGAATCCTATAAGTCATTTTCTCCATTAATGATTTGTCATTTCGAAATTACAAAGAAACCTCTTGAAGTAACAAGGCCCACAGTCCAGCCAAAAGGGCTCAAAATCTTTCCACAGGTCGAACCCTTTTACATTAAAATCATATGAATAAATAGGATAGATCATCTCAATAAGTTTTGGAAGTCGGTGTAACCGCCTCGGCCAAAAATAGCCACCACTCGCACAAAATTTGAAGTTTTCTGCCATGAAAGACGGACCAGTTTTCTGCGAAAAAGGGATCCGAACATACGTGTTTTTCTCTTGAATGATGACACCTGGGTGAAAACTGAAAGATGTTATTGTAGATGGGCATGTTCTGGACAAAAAATCCATCGGTTTCGCCAAATTCGTCCCCAGCTGGCCGTAACGGCTCCTCCAAGATCGAGACTGAAACGGAAAATTGAAAATATGGAAAAATAGGCCTCGAAGATGTCTTTGATTCTCCCTGTTCGTAACTCCTCTGCAAAAACGAAGAGAGTTTTTTGTTCTTCAGCCTGTGCTGAGCAAAAACCTCTCTCGGATTTTTAAAATCCGTCTCCGTTTTCCCAAAAATTGATCTGAAAGAGGACGTGGTAAAACAGGCAAAAATTAGGCAAAAATGGGAAAAGCGATTTTTTTGGTGAAAAGCGGTATTCCGGACCCCCCCCCTCCCCTCGTTAAATGTAGAATGGATGGGGGGGTTCGGAATCCAATCTGGACCATTGATTTAAGTGGTCGTCCCTGGGCCGTTCAGATGTGCACGAGTATTATTTCAAATTCCGGGACCCCCCTTCTCGTTAAATTTCGGAAGGTGAGGGGGGGTCCGGAAAAATTGTGGTGCGTTGATTTATTTTTATGGTATGGTGGATGGGGGGCATGGGGTATAGAGGTGCGTGTTGAGGTTTGAGTGAGCGGGAGTTCTGGTGGGAGTGGAGGGTGACGTAGGGGTGAGGTATGAGGTGGGTGAGTGGAGTGTTGAGTGGAGTGTGACGTGAGGGGGTAGGTGTGAGTGGGGTAGGGTAGACTTAGGTTAGTTTTTCTTTTGGTTTTTTTTAATTTTGTTTTGTTTTTAATATTATTTTATGTCATTACATGTTTGTTTGTTTTTTAATTTTTGTATTTTGTAATTTATGTTTTATTATATTTATTATATTTGTTTTATTATATATTTTAATGTTTTAATATATATATGTTTTCTAATGTTTTTATTGTAATTTGTTTTATTGCTTTTTATGATATATTTTATTAATTTGTTTTTTATTATTTTTGTTTAAATATTTAATATGTTTTTATATTGTTTTGGTATTTTATGTTTGATTTTTATATGTTTTTGTTTTTTAATTTTATTTATTTTTTGTTTGTTTTAAATTGTTTTTAATATTTTTATTTAATCCAAAAACTAACTCAGTTGCTAACTTAGGTTTTAACTTAATTATTAATTAATCAATTAATAACTAGTTATTTATTAGTTAGTTTAATCTATACTAACATTATCAGTTAATCTAACTACCTTTATGGTTATTTTGTTCATCCTAAGTCTTGCTTATTCATGGATGGGTGGCGGGAAAAGCAGTCAATGGGGCCACAGAACAAGGGAGTGAGGGCGCAGTGTGTATGAAGGATACAGTAGGGTGATGGGGGATCGAGTGAAAATAATGGAGGGAGGAAACGGGATCAACCGAGCCATACTTCGTCATCACGGGAGAAACGCTAAATCAACAGTCGAAGAATCGAGTCGCCTATAATTATAGGACCCAAACATAGGCTCCACCTGGGGATGGCAGCTTCTTTCAGGAGGTGTCAAGAACCACAGACTTCTAAGCATGCAGACCAGAGCTTCATCCATTGGGTTGATCCCAAAATCTTATTATGTAACCTATACATGTTTTGATCTTGCAACTGAAACCAAATTAAGCTAAACACTACTGAAAAAGAGATGCTCGGAATGCTGAGCTTATTCATTTTTTCCTACCTACCCTACTGCAATCATTGCTCAACTAGGTAATGGAAAAATTTCAACGGAGCCAATCCAGCAGTTGATTTAGTGGCTCTGTTCTTTCACTGTCTATGATGAAACTCAGAAATAAGTCTGTTACTCGTGCTTGAGAGTAATTCCCAACCTGCTTTCCCTTACATAAGCTTTGATAAACCCGAACAATAGGAAAAACACTGACACTGGAAAAATATCCTGTATTAAAAAATTTCTCCATATATGTATTTACAGGATCAATATAGGTTTGGCCCATCTTTTGATTTTCAACCTCAAACAACTTAGCATCAAGACTTGATTTTTCACCTATGCATTATGTGTCTTTCAACACTTCCTCATACGACTATGGATGCTCTGATGGTTTGTGAAATGATTTCTTTGCTGCAAACGACAAAGAAGCTGACTACCTGATCATGTCAATATCATAGCAGCGTTTTATCCCATATCTGGATGATGAAGGAAGACTTTGACCACACGGGCCATCCAACCGATCAGCTATGGGATCCTGAAAAGACTGACAAGACTGCTGCATTGATTTAAATGATATTTCCTGACCTTTGATGTATTTATCTTTCAACACTTGTCCAAGAGTCTTCTTCAAAATTTGAAATGAATTAAAGCACAATGGTACAGAGTTATTTTGGATTAACTCAGAATTTGCCTCAGGCTCTAAGCTTTCATCAAGAATTTGGAAATCAATGTAGGTCAAGGGCTGTGATTCTGGGTTTAGAACATCCTCCATATCCTTAATGGCATCATCAATTGATTGATCAGAGGAATTTTTGTCTTCACTATTTACAACTGACCTAGAGTTTCTTTTCAGAAACTGAAAAGATGAGAAACACAAAGGCAAAGTGTCTTCACTTACTCTGAGATTTTCCGTCTGTTCCTCATCGCTGTCATGACTGTTGTGCATGAGATGATTGTCACATCTGAACTGTAAATGATCCCCTTCCTGCCAATGACATGCTATTGGTTTCTTCTAACAAACAACCTCTATTTCAGTTTCGTGATCATCATCATACTGGTCATACTTGGGTAAATCATCCCCGGATGAAATGCCATTGAACATGCATATCATGTCAGCTGGTTGTTCCTCTACAAGTCGAGATGGAGATTCATCTTTGACCGTGCTGTGAATTGAATACATGAACGAATCATTATTCAAAACATGGTACCCAGGATGAGCAGCAAAACGTTTGGAAACAATGACCTTTTCTTTCTCTGAGATCAGTGGAACATGGTGTCTTTGGACAGCATGCTCATCTTTCCTATTGATCCTCTGCATCATCTCCTCCATGGCACTGACCAAAATCTCCAGTTTAGCTTTTGATGACTTCAGCTGCTCCATTTCTTTGTCCTTTAATTTTGACCTCTTGATCAACAAGTTGGTCTCAACATCAACTACAATGTTCTGCATTTCTTCAAGGCTTGCAGTGTTCCTTTCTCTTAATTGGAATGCCATTTCGAGATCAAAAGATTTTGGGAAATGCAATTTAGCCAAACCAGGAGGCGGCCTTACATCCACTGGTATGGAATGATACACATCATTGAATCTGGTTGAGAACTGTTGTACTGTCTCCCTTGGCTTTCTTTTCAAGTGGTCATACTCTTCTAGGAGGAGGAAAAGATTTCTCATGACCACCCACCTATCCAAGAAAACTTGCATGAACTGCTGAAAATTTCTAATGCTTGCGACTGGAAGGTTCTTAAACCAATCTTTAACTTTACCTCCCAGAGACAGGGCAAACATTCTAATGCAGACATCATCTTCTTCTACCTCAAAAAGGTCAAGAAACTCCTCAAGACTTTGGATATGCTTTTCAGCAGTAATATTGGCCTTCTCTCCATCAAACCTGGGCAGATTATTGATGTAATTGACAGGGAGGTCATGGAGAATATGAGGCAAATCTAGAGGCTTGTATTGGTCTGGGACTTTTGCAACCACAGGAGATGAAGAAAGAGGCGTACAACCATCCAGAGGTTTAGCAAGAGTGGGATACAAAGCAGGAGGCTTATGTCTCACTAGGCTTTCTACATATGCATCTGGGATGTGCAGAGAAGTATGAGCATGTACATAATCTACAATTTGGCGTTTAGTCTCCTGAGGCTCTTCAGGTTGAAAATGATCATCCTGAATTTCAACAATATACTCTGGACTAGGATCATGATAAGAGAGAAAGTAACTACAGATGAAACCAACAATATCCTGAATACAATTTGAGTTTGAATACCTGGTCTTTCTAGGTTGCTTGGCCATGCTTTAGGTTCTTCCTCCAGTGGAGTCTTCGAGTTGGCACTGTCTGGAGCTGATTGGAGTCGCCAGGTGAATGATCTCATCCTTCTTCTGTAGGGTCAGTGTCCACCATCAGTGATCAGATCTGGAGCTTTGAAGTGTACTACTGGGGAGAGGTCCCCAGTGGAGTCGCCATTCTGTTAGCACTCTGTAATTTGTCCAAGGCTGTAAGGAAGTCACAGAAGAAAAATCAAAACCACTTCAAGTCTTGGATCTAGCCCTCCAAGACTNGGTGAATGATCTCATCCTTCTTCTGTATGGTCAGTGTCCACCATCAGTGATCAGATCTGGAGCTTTGAAGTGTACTACTGGGGAGAGGTCCCCAGTGGAGTCGCCATTCTGTTAGCACTCTGTAATTTGTCCAAGGCTGTAAGGAAGTCACAGAAGAAAAATCAAAACCACTTCAAGTCTTGGATCTAGCCCTCCAAGACTCAGAGAGGGATCTCTCTGTATGATATAGCTCTGTTTTAATAGATATTAGGCTAGCTATGAAAGTATGGGGTTGGGATTTTTGAAAGTATTTAGATGAGGATGTGGTTGACGAGTTTCTCAGATCACCATTGGGCTATGGGGTCTGTTTATAAGACAATGATCAAATCAAATCTAGAGGTAAATGTCTCCACAGGGAAAGATAGTAACAACTGTTGGATCGAATCAAGTTTAAAGGGTGTCGATTTGAGGAAGAAATGGGGAAKAAAAACTGAGCAAATGAGTAGTTAAGAATTCATAGACTGATTTTTAGAAGAAAACATAAAGACTATTGAAAATTTTGGACAAAGAGTATGCATGCATAAATTCTTCTCCATTAACTGTTTTTTAATAATAAGAAATAAAAATGTTTGAATGATAGTAGAAGGATGACTAAAAACAGGCAAGGGACACACCACCAAAACTGCTACACGAGAATCCTGTAAGTCATTTTCTCCATTAATGATTTGTCATTTCAAAATTACAGAGAAACCTCCTGAAGTAACAAGGCCCACAGTCCAGCCAAAAGGGCCCAAAATCTTTCCATAGGTAAAACCATTTTACATTAAAATCATATGAATAAATAGGATAGATCATCTCAATAAGTTTCGGAAGTCGGTGTAACCGCCTTGGCCAAAAATAGCCACCACTCCCACAAAATTTGGAGTTTTCTACCATGAAAGACGGACTGGTTTTCTGCAAAAAAGAGGTCCAAACAGATGTGTTTTTCTCTTGAATTATAACACCTGGGCAAAAAATGAAAGATTTTATTGTATATGGGCATGTGCTGGACAAAAACCTCCTTCGATTTCGCCAAAATCGTCCCCAGCTGGCCGTAACAGCTCCTGCAAGATCGGGACTGAAACGGAAAATTGAAAATCTGGAAAAATAGGCCTCGAAGATGTCTTCGATTCTCCCTGCTCGTAACTCCGCTGCAAAAACTGAGAGAGGTTTTTGTTCTTCAGCCCGTGCTAAGAAAAAAATCTCTCGGATTTTTAAAATCCGTCTCCGTTTTCCCAAAAATCGATCTGAAAGAGGATGTTCTAAAACAGGCAAAAATTAGGCAAAAATGGGAAAAGTGTTTTTTTTGGTGAAAAGCGGTATTCCGGACCCCCCCCCCCCCCCCC
>JASDQU010108766.1:100948-113947 GCA_032191745.1 Picea mariana | reverse complement strand
CTCGTTAAATGTAGAACGGACGGGGGGGTCCGGAATCCAATCTGGACCGTTGATTTAAGTGGCCGTCCCTGGGCCGTTCATATGTGCACGAGTATTATTTCCAATTCCGGACCCCCCCCTCTCGTTAAATTTCAGAAGGTGAGGGGGGGTCCGGAAAAATTGTGGTGCATTGATTTATTTTTATGGTATGGTGGATGGGGGCATGGGGTATAGAGGTGCGTGTTGAGGTTTGAGTGAGTGGGATTTCTGGTGGGAGTGGAGGGTGACGTAGGGGTGAGGTATGAGGGGGGTGAGTGGAGTGTTGAGTGGAGTGTGACGTGAGGGGGTAGGTGTGAGTGAGGTAGGGTAGACTAAGGTTAGTTTTGTTTTTTTTTTTTAATTTTGTTTTGTTTTTAATATTATTTTATGTCATTACATGTTTGTTTGTTTTTTAATTTTTGTATTTTGTAATTTATGTTTTATTATATTTGTTTTATTATATATTTTAATGTTTTAATATATATATGTTTTATAATGTTTTTATTTTAATTTGTTTTATTGTTTTTTATGATATATTTTATTAATTTTTTTTATTATTTTTGTTTAAATATTTGATATGTTTTTATATTGTTTTGGTATTTTATGTTTGATTTTTATATGTTTTTGTTTTTTAATTTTATTTATTTTTTGTTTGTTTTTAATTGTTTTTAATATTTTTATTTAATCCAAAAACTAACTTAGTTGCTAACTTAGGTTTTAACTTAATTATTAATTAATTAATTAATAACTAGTTATTTATTAGTTAGTTTAATCTATACTAACATTATCAGTTAATCTAACTACCTTTATGGTTATTTAGTTCATCCTAAGTCTTGTTTATTCATGGATGGGTGGCGGGAAAAGCAGTCAATGGGGCCACAGGACAAGGGAGTGAGGGCCCAGCGTGTATGAAGGATACAGCAGGGTGATGGGGGATCGAGTGAAAAGAATGGAGGGAGGAAACGGGATCAATTGAGCCATACTTCGTCATCACGGGAGAAACGCTAAATCAACAGTCGAAGAATTGAGTCGCCTATAATTATAGGACCCAAACAGGCTTAATAGGTTATTATCACAAGTTTGTTAAGAATTATGGAAAGATTGCGGCCCCAGTCACTGCACTCCTTAAAAAGAATTTTTTCACCTGGACTCCAGCAGCTGCTCAGGCTTTTCAAAACTTGAATATGGCCATATGCACCACTCCAGTCCTAACACTTCCTGATTTCACAAAGACCTTTGTCCTGGAATGTGATGCTTTAGGGAAAGGAATTGGCGATGTCTTTATGAAAGAGGGTTGGCCTTTGGCCTTTACTAGCAGAAAATTGTCTTAATGAAATTTGGGCAAATCAATCTTTGAAAAGGAAATGTTGGCTATTCTGCATGTCGTTGATATTTGGTGCCGTTATCTATTGGGGAAACGCTTCCAAATTAAGACAGATCATAAAAGCATCAAGTATTTTTGGGAACAACGCATTTGCTCTCCAGAGCAACAAAAATGAGTGACTAAGATCTTTGGATATGATTATGAGATCATTTACAAGAAAGGAAAAGACAATGTGGTTGCGGATGCACTTTCCTGAAAATATGAAGATGAAGGGTCCCTTTTTTCTCTCTCCTTTATTGTACCAGATTGGCTCCAAGCCATTCACAAGGAATGGCTACACGATCCCAAAAGTTTGCATCTGATACAAAATTTGAAGCCCAATTCTCCAGTTTCCCTAGGGTACTCTTGGCACCATGATGAGCTTCGATACAAAGAACGTTGGTATTTAAGTAAACAGTCAAAACTTAAATCTATGGTACTTTCTGAGCTTCATGCTACACCCATAGCAGGGCACTCAAGGTTTACCAAAACCTATGATAGGTTCAAACGTTATTTTTTCTTGGATGGTATGAAACAAGAAGTTTGTAATTTTTTGGTTGAATGTGATGTGTGCCAACACAACAAGGGTGAAACAGTCAAAACTCCTGGCACACTATAACCTCTTCTGATTCCACTTGCTATTTGGTAGTATATCTCTATGGATTTTATTGTAGGCTTACCTAAATCGAGAAATAAATCAGTCATCATGGTGTTCGTTGATCTCCTTTCCAAGTATGCTCATTTATGTGCTCTTAAAAACCCATTTACAACAACCATTGTGGCTCAATGTTTCATGGATCTTCCAGTCCGGAGGAAAGGGACGCGTGGCAAGATATCTGCTAGTTTAGAGGAAAGGCACTTCGGGGAAAAGTGAGAGTGGAGTGCCCAAAACTTCTAAAGCTTGAAGAGATGAAGTTAACCATAATCGTTGATCTTCTTGAGACACGCGTCAGAATATCGTGAATTCCAGGTGAACGAATTCTGCGAGGAAGCCAGTTGGAAAGGTTGAGACTTCTGAAGGCCGAAGTCCTAAAGTGGACTAGAGCCGTTGATTTGAGGTGGATACATGGTGCATGATTCAGAACTTTGGGTAAGAAACACTCTAGGGGAGAGCGGAGGTGAAAAGTGTTGAACTCACGAAGCACGGAGTCCCAAAGTGGATCTCGATCGTTGATCATGAAGGAGGATGAGGGTCATTGATTTGGTCCTAGATGAGGGTTCTGAAGTCATGAAGCACCAGGAGGTTAAGCCATGGGTTACAACCTAATGTCATGTGCAAGGAAGAGGCTAGCGCTATCAGTGTGAGATTTGAGAAAGGGTGCCAAGTGATCAGGACCCATGGATAACTGTCGATCTGAGAATGAAAAATCCTCGGCGAGGAATCATTGTGGGGAGCGGAGGAGAAATTAGCGAGTGTGCTAGTTCTCTGCCCACAATTTGCTAGAACCGTTGATCTCATCGAGACAATAAATCAATGATCATTATTTAAAGGAGATTTGGGTGAGCACTTTTCGGATTGCGGGGACAGAGTTCTCTGATAAAAAGCAAGCACATTGGAAACCCACAATTTTTGTGAACCGTCGATCGATGGAGGAGTTGGTAACGATTAGATCGTGGCCATGAAAACCCTGAAGGCGATAACAAGGATTGTGTTTGATTGAGTTTGATACTAGAAAGGTCTTGGGGAGTTGATCCATCTCGATAATAACTAACGATCCTTGACCGGGAGGTAGAGTAGCCCCGAGGATAGTAGGGGGGGTTGCATCAAGTGGTATCAGAGCTATAATTTACTTGCAGACAATGAGAAAAGGTGAGAAGGTGAGAGGAGATAATATGATAACAACAAATGGTATCAAAAGTTGAATTTCTCATGTAGACAATAGGTGAAGAAAGACAAAATAATGATGCTTTGTAAAGATTGTTTCAACGTGTACAAAAAATAGTAGACATCTAGGAGGGTTGAAGGAAAAAAAGATGGCTACTGAAGGCCATAAGTGTGGTCGAGGAGAAGAATGAAAGAAGAAAATTAAAGAAAAAATTGACAAGGAGTTCAGTGAGATAAGAGCAGAGATGGAGAGGCTAGCATTGAAGATGCAACAAGAAGGAAAGGTACATTGGACATATGACTGGCCTTTGAAGAGGAAAGCAAAATGGCATGTCCAGAAGTTGTTGGCCAGAAAGAAGCAACAGATAGTAAGGAGGTGGTTGAGGGAAGTTGAAGCCCTTAGTGACATAGGGAAAGTGATTCACATCTGTGAACCAGAGATTGGGAGGAACCTCAGTGATGAGGAGGAAATGAGATCAGCTAGAGATCTCATGAACTACCAGGAGGGAAGAGATAAATTCTTAGATTGCCAGATGGGAGATGAGATGGGATCAAGAAAATATCTCATGGACTACCAGGAGGGTAGGACTAGAATCCCAATTTGATAGGTGTGTAGGGGAAAGGTGAGTCTGTCTGAAGGTCTCAGGAGATCTGAAGAGAGTTCAGACCAGCAAGGGGTGATGACAAATCAAACAGAGTAAAAGAAGATGCCTCATCTGAATGAATATTAATGTGGAGTTGCAGGCTATGTGAACGAAGATGATCAGAAGTTAAATACATCCATCATAGAGGAGGCAGATCAAAGGAGTGTTTTGATCATTGGGGGAATTCAAATATTCCTACCAAATAACCCAACAGAGGCTAGGACAAGTGTTTCACATGAGGAGGTGATGCAATAGGAATCCAAGAAAAAGGCCATGGGGCCAAATGCTTTTAAAATTAACTTTGTCTGTGATGCAGTTGCAGTAGAGGAAAGACAACCAACAAGGACTGTCAAAGAGGAGGAGAAGGATAAGACATTGATGTATGCCCCAACAGAAAAGGAGGAGAATTCAAATGAATTTCTCACTCAATGGAAGAAAGAGATGAAGATGTTGTATAATTGATTGAACAATCTAGAACTAGGAAAGGACTGCCAAGATGCAGTCATGTAGAGGGAGACAATATGCTAGCATGAGGAACAACTAGAGGAAGTTGGAGTTGAACCAACACAAGAAGAGATGACATAAGTCAATCTATTAGAGGAGGAAGTTGAGAAACAACTCAATGGTAATACTGCAGAACTGGAGTCTGCAACAGAGTGGCTAGCTAGGGCCACATGAGATGAAGATAACATGAAGGGTTAGATTAATGAAATTGATAAGGAAGAGAAAGAGAACACATTTCAATGTGCCCAAGAGATGGAGAAAGAAGAGAAATCGATGGAATTGCTCAAAAATTCTAGCCAAGGAGATGAACATAAGGCAATTGTGGAATTTGGATCTACAACAGAAGGAGATGAGCATTCAGATGAATGGCTCGAAATTTTCATCCAGGAAGCTAAGAAAAAGATAATTGTAGAATGTGAACCTACAACAGAGGAGGAAGTAACATATAACATGGATCTTGTTGATCTGTGTGAAGAGTTGGAGGCCCTGAAGAGAAGGGTAAAGATGCAAAGTCATCTTATCCAACAAGTTAAGTTAGAAATTGTTGGAGAGAAGATGCAAAAGAGCATACTGCAGGAGGAAAGCCAGCCATTCGACCAGCTAGACAAAGAAATAGAGGAGGTAAAGAGATTGATGCTAGAAGCAACACAAGAAGAGATTGATGTTGGAAGTAGCACAAGAAGCAGTCATCATATAAGTATGGGACAAAAGAAAACCTGTAGGAGAAACAAGGTAGAAGAAGCAACAGGGAAAAGGAGCAGATGAATAGCTCCAAGAGAAGGTATGGGACCGTGGAGGATCTCAACAGTAGAGCAGAGGGAGCCATGAGGAGGAGCTCGTGATTTTCCCAGTAGTTGATTATGATGCAGGAGAATCTTCATCAAGCACACGTGGAGAGACAACTCAACTACTTAGCGCTCTTTTGAATCAATTCATAATCTTAACACTAGCATTTTCTGCAAATATTTTTTTGAATTGATTGAAAAATGAAGAAGATCAAAATGCTTGGGAGATGAATGATCTCGAGTGATCTGGGAGTTTCACTCCTAGACGTTAGTGTAATGGGACTTAAGTGGGGGTTATTTTTCTTTTTTGGAGTAGATAGACATTGTAAATGGTGATGAGACGCCACTAGAGTAGTTAGAGGAAAAGTCTCGAGGAGCCCAATTTTTTTTTTTATTGTAACGAATGCCTAGTAGAGGTAGTAGAAGGTAGATAGGAGAGGAGAGGAGAAAGTTGAGAATCTGTTATAGTCCAGCCTGTACATATTGTAATCAGACATTCATGTTAATGAACAAAGTAGTTTTTCCTACATATGATTCTTTATGTGTTTGTGTGTGTTTTATGAATGTCATCTGTGGTTATGTATGTTTTAGATGTGAGTTAGATTCCATCTGCAGGGAACATATAGACTTCACTATATGTATGTGAGTTTGGTAAATTGTTCTGGGTTGTTAGGCTAAATGCAAGGAGTGCATGACAGAGTGGTGGAAACATTGTGAGCCAACGCAAGGAGTGCACATCTAAATTTCAAATCAAATTCAAAAGAGAACGTGCCAAGAGGGCACACCAGGATAAATATAGACTCAAGGAGGAAGACATGTGAAAGCAGTGCACCATGCAAACACTTAGACAAAATGTTTAAAGAATTTGTCTAAAGGATCAGTCGAGCACAAGGAGTGCACAGAGGCAAACTTGTTCAAGTTTGAAATCTCAGGAGAGTGTTGAGTTTCCAAGAGGGAACCAGAAAAGTTCTTTGAAGGAAGCAGAAGGGCCGAGAGCCTTTAAAGTTCTGAGCTAGTTTGAAGCTCAGAAGAGATAGCATGAGGAGTGTGCAAGAGTTGGACTTATTCCAAGTCCTAGAGATCAGGAGGAGAATCTCAAGTCGAGACCCAAGAATTATGGCTCATAGTAGAAGGTTCAGAGACTGAAACCTTTGAATACTTGCAAATTTTCCCAATTTTGGGAGAACAAAGAAGCTCAGGAGGAAGAGAAATATCATTCGTCAGATCAACTAAAGGAAAATATCTGGACCATTTGATCTACGTCCATACATTAGATGGAGCACACCGAGGAAAACAAAATATCCCAACCATTGGATCTGAGCGACAGGGATTGACATCCATCAGATCCAAGTAAAGTTCATGAGCCTTAAGTTCTTTGAGAGTGCACAAGAGAGTAGACTTACCGAAGTCCTAAAGCCAGTCGTGATCATCCATCCTCCAAGGTGACAGGTGGCGAAAGATATAAGACTCCGAAGTAGAAGTACTTCGGGAATTCTCGGACAAGGAGAAATAGAAATCACCGAAGAGACGAAGGACGAAATAGATCCTATCTATTGGTCGCCAGGAGGTACGTACCAACAGATCTGAGACTTTGGGGAAATTCACTTCATAAGATTTCAATTGTGGAGTGTGGAAAACTACCAAAGTCTTGAAGGTCGAAGTAGATCGTAATCGTCTATTTTGAAGGACATGTGGTAAGAGATCAGAAAGATCAGAGGCCTAACACTCTGAAAACGAAGTCGATAAGAGTAGAGAAGATCTGCACCGTCAGATCAAGAGGGATGTGTGGAAAAAATACATTCAAGTGAAACCACTTTGACAGAAAACAAGTGTGCAAGAGATGAAACACCCAAATCCCTAAGAGCCAAAGTGGATCATGGTCATCATATCCAGAAGGATACGCGTCAACAGATTGTGTATTTCGGGTGAAATCACTCCAGGAGAAAGAAAAGGGAGAAAGTTTGGAATTCCCGAAGTGTGGAGTCCTGAAATAGATCCTGATCTTTGATCAGGAGAAGGATAGGTGGAAAAATATCCAATTGTTCGTTAGAAAGGGCTCTGGGAGATCTACGTGGAGCAGAAGAAAAAGTGCTGAAGCGACCAAAGTAAATACAGACCATTGGATCTGGAAGGGATACATGGCGAACATCCACATACTTCGGCAGAAGAGCACTTCGGGGAAAAGTCGAGATGGAATGTAACAAACTCCCGAAGCTCGAAATTATGAAGTAAATCATAGTCATCTGTGAAGAAGGGATGCATGGTAGGTGATCTGCCAGTTTGAAGGAAAGGCACTTCAGGGAAAAGTGAGAGTGGAGTGCCCAAAAATTTCGAAGCCCGAAGAGCCGAAGTTAACCATAAGTGTTGATCTACATGAGCCACACGTCAAAATATCGTGAATTCTGGGTGAAATCATTCTAGGAGGAAGCCAATGTGGAAAGGTTGAGACTTCCAACGGCTAAAGTCCTGAAGTGGACTAGAGCCATTAATTTGAGGTGGATAGGTGGCACCTGATTTAGAACTTTGGGTACAGAATACTCTGGGGGAGAACGGAGGTCGAAAGTGCTGAACTCCCCAACCGCGGAGTCCCAAAGTGGATCTCAATCATTGATCGTGAAGGAGGACAAGGGTCGTTGATCTAGTCCTGACTGAGGGTTCCAAAGTCNTTGAGGTGGATAGGTGGCACCTGATTCAGAACTTTGGGTACAGAATACTCTGGGGGAGAACGGAGGTCGAAAGTGCTGAACTCCCCAACCGCGGAGTCCCAAAGTGGATCTCAATCATTGATCGTGAAGGAGGACAAGGGTCGTTGATCTAGTCCTGGCTGAGGGTTCCAAAGTCATGAAGCGCCAAGAGGTTAAGCCTTGGGTTACAAACCAAGGTCACATGCAAGGAAGAGTCTAGTGCTCTCAATGTGAGATTTGGGAAAGTGTTTCAAGAGATCAGGACCATCAGATAGTCGTTGATCTGACAACAGAAAATCAACAGTGAGGAATCATTGCGGGGAGCGGAGGAAAAATTAATGACTGTGCTAGTTCGCCGCCTGCAATTTGCTAGAACCGTTGATCTCGTCGAGACAATAAATCAATGATCACGATTTAAAGGAGATTTGGGCAAGCACTTTTCAGATTGTGGGGACAAATTTCTCCGATAAAGAGCAAGCACATTGGCAACCCACAATTTCTGTGAACCGTCGATCGACGAAGGAGTTGGTAACAATTAGATTGTGGTTGTGAAAACCCTGAAGGTGATAACTGTAAATTCTAACCTTGTACAATATCTACTGCAAACAGATATTCAGAAAAAGGACAGAAAACATACAATGGAAAATACAAGTTACATTACACAGATATTTTTCCCCTGGAAACCCAAACTGGGAAAACCAACATATTCTATATTATTCATCATGTTACAATTTTTACAATACAAAATACATATAGGAGCCAACGACATCCAAAACCCTAACCCAATGACCTGGATTAGTCCAAAACCCTAATTCCTTAACTGGAAATATAAAACCATCAGCAAAGAAACCACGTGTTGAACAACTAGTGATGGGTGTTCTATATGCACTAAAACTACACTAAAAACCCTCAATTAAATTTTCATTCTGGGGTAAGTAAACTTAGAGTTGTAGAAAAATATATGCCAAAGGTAGAAGGACTAGTAGGAGTATAGCCTAACTAAGGAAGGTATCTATCTAAGGCTAATCTACTCAAGCAAAGCTATCTAATGAGAAAACCCTACTAAGAAACTTTAAACTATCTAACCTAAGTAATTTTGGGCCAAGGATCGATGTATAGTTCTAACAAAAGCAAGTAAAAACCCTATTTAAATAAAACTAGTTCATGACAATAAACAAAAGCAACTATTAAGAATAACAATGAGCAACTAACAAAATCAAACTACTTTAACTTGCCAACCTACATTCAATGAGAAACTACCCTATGAAAGCAAATAAATAAACAAGACAACAACTATTCTATTGAAGCAAGTAAACAAGTAAGCAATGACAACTAACTAACCTATTAAAGAAAATAAACAAGTAAGAAAAACAACTAGCTAACCTATTAAAGCAAATAGACAAGTAAGCAAAACAACTAGCTAACCTATTAAAGAAAATAGACAACTAACTACTCTAAGATAACTTCTATTTCAAGTAATCAAATTAAAACTTCTCATTGAACAACTATCTAGCGTAAGAGGCAAGTGAACTAGATTCTTAATTCAAAACTATCTCTAATTCATGAAAGGAAATCTATTTAATTGAAAGAAAGAAGACTAACAACTATCTTTTAATCTATGATAAA
Organism: Picea mariana; assembly: GCA_032191745.1. Lineage (NCBI taxonomy): Eukaryota > Viridiplantae > Streptophyta > Pinopsida > Pinales > Pinaceae > Picea > Picea mariana. Next base: position 104,498 of record JASDQU010108766.1, on the reverse strand, counting down.
CAAAACTGCTCTCTAATCTATCAAAGAAAAAGACTATCTATCCTACAACATCATTTAAACTATCTTTTAAACTATGGAAATAGGAAACTATCTCTTCTGATCTACAAAAGCAAGAAACTATCTTTTCTAATCTATGAAAATAGGAAAACTATCTTTTAATCTATGACAATTCAAATATAATGTCGGTGGTTGTGTGAATGTCTCCGGTGTCTGATAATATCTCGATGGTACTTGACAACAAAGGACAATTCAAGCGGTATAAGTTCAACACTAATCTCAATGGCAAAGTGAAAGGTATGGATTAAACAATCCAATGAGAGTTTAGCCATGACAAAAACAATGTTAGATACCCTGCATATTCATATATGAACCGTCAACAACATAACGAGATCGTCATTATACTTATATACTACATAAGAAAAATCCATAATTCAACTCAATCATTAACTAAGAAATACAATTACAATTTAACTCTAGCAGAGAAATTACATAAATGAAAGTATGCTATATCTATTCTAACAATTCAAATTGCAATAAGAAAATGCTTAAGAACATAAATTTAAAACATGACATTAAAAAGTAAACTAACAACTAAATTAACCAACAACTAGTTAAACAAGATCTATATAAAAATGAGATAAGCAAGTTATAATTAAAAACTAGAATTAACTCTATCCATCCATCAAATCCTTGTCGAAGAAAACCCAAATTAAAACTCTGTTCTATTCTATTTAAAACTTTGTTTTAAATTTAACTCTAAAATCATAAATGAAAATGTAATCTACTATCTAATTGCAGATGGGGTTAGTCTAGGGACTTGCAAATCCGTTCCTAACTACAAGATCAATGCATGCTAACACAATCTGTCATACTAACCTGCAAAACAGAGTCAAAGCAATTAAACTACAACAACAAATTAATGAACAAACTAATAATGCATGTATAAAAAATAAAGAGAACAACTAAACTATGAAATGCATAAACAACACAAAGAACAGTTACGAGACTGTTGGTGGGCCCCCCAACAAGTCGTGGTCACTTTCTTAAAGCACACCATGATCTCATCAATTCAAATTCACCATGAAAACTAAAAAATGTAGTTCTGATATAATCTGGCAATGTAAAATAACAAAACAGAGTAAAATCGTATTTTTGTCTATCACACTAATGTATATGATGTTTAACAACTATCTGACCACCTCTATGGTATTTATAATGTTTACAGACCAAGTGGTCGACCACACGAGAGCCGAACCACTTCTAAATTTGGCAATTTTCATTAAATGATGGGCCTTAACTGCTAATAAAGAGAGAACCAATAATCACCCTCTTGAACAACTAAAACTAAGTTGTCGAGATCTCAGTAGCTGGAGGGGGTAAGGATGAACAAAACCCATGTTCCCAATTCACCCATCACTGGTCACCAATACCATAACCGCAAAGTCGCCTTTCGTTTTTGTGCAAAACGCAGTGCTGGATGTAGTGCCAGATCGGTTACCGGAACAAGTGTTAGAAGGAGTGCCGAACTAAGTGTCAGAAGAAGAAATGTAGTGCATTTTTGCCCTGTAACATCAAAAAATTTGAATCAGATCCTTGGAAGCGTGAAAACATGATAAATTATACTCAATATAATCATTATATCATACATACCTAGTGTCGATCATACTATTTTATCATAAAATTCTTCAAACATCTCCTTCAAAATGTGAAAAATACATATGTACATTCGACAAAAAGTGTCTAATAACTATCATAAATTGATCTTATCTCGGGCCCAAGATTACCCCCACACTTACGATTTTGAAGGTCCCACTACAAACAAAAAGAAGTTACCCTTCGTGACTAGTCTTGCTGAGGAGGATCGGCTTTGGAAGCCTCTCCTTCTTGCTGTGAAGACTTTGCCTTGTACTTCGTGTGTTGCTTAAGTTGTTCTCTGAGGCTGTGGTTAGATGTAGTCATCTCATCGACCAATCGTTGAAGGGAGTTAACTTTTGCCTTAAGGATTGCATTATCATGATGAAGGTCTATGTCTACCAACTGTTGGATAAGCTGATAGTTTTCCTTTTGTAGATCCTCTATGGTTGGGGCAGAATCGATGATCTCCGAGGAAGGCTTAGATCCTTTGAGGGATGTGGACAATCTATCAGTTTTAGGATCTAGAGTGGGCATGGGTGAAGTAGGAGTGATGGGAAATCGATAAGGTGAGGTAGGTTTTGATTTTGTTTTCCTTGGTGACTCTAATCCATTCGCAGAGACTTCCCTATGTTTTTTATGAGGGCTATCAAGGTTGGAGGACACTTGGATAGGATCTGAAGCAGGTGGAGGTTTCGCAAAAGGCTTGGTTCTTTTGCTCCAGGTACTCTTTCAAAAGGGTCCTTTACCAAATCTATTGGATCCCCTCTTGTTTGTGGGAATGATGGTAAAGTCTTGTTGAATTACTTCTTGGAGATTTTTAGGTGTAGGATCAAGAGAGAGTGAAGACATTGGGGGGTTAACAATAGGATTCTTTTGGTCTTTTCTCTTGGTCTTTTTACCAGATGAATAAGTAGGGATATCAACAATATTTTGGTATTTTTCCGACAAAGAGAGGGTTTTTGCAAGGGGGTTTGGAGTTCTTGGAGAGCGAGGCTTGGATGGAGAGATAGTTTTTAGGCTAAGTGGATTTTTGTCGGTCTTAACTGTCAAGTGAGGGTTTGCAAAATTGGTAGATAAAGGCATCCCAAGTTTGCCCCTCTTTCTCTAGTTCAGCTAGAACAAGGAGTTTGATCAAGCCATGGTGAAAGAGACTATTGTGGGGGTTATTCACGTTCTTCCTCACTTGAGAGGACATATTCTCCAAGCTTTTGAGAAAATAGAAGGGGAAGTTCAAGGGTTTGTTGAACATAAAATGAGCCAACAATCTAAAATGACAAGCTTTGAAAGTAGAGTATCTACCTTCACATGTAATTAACCTCGTGATGACGATGAGGGGGTTGATAAATTCTTCCTTTATCCACTCCTTAGCATACCCTTTCTCTCTTGAAATTCTCTCGAATTCGGGCTTAAACACCCTGTTATAACTTGAGTGTGGGAATTGGTGGTTTTTGAACCATCTATCTCCCATTCTTAGGAGATTTGTAGCTGCAGCAATGGACTCTTCTGAAAATTCAAAGGTAAGAGACCCTACATGTGTTGTATTACCATCAAAACTGACTGTAAATTGCATGGAGAGGCTRTCATCATGGCCCTACAAGCTAGATAAAAATGGCCCCCATCCTGCGCACAAAAACACCTCTCTGCACTATGCAAATTCGGGAATGGAAAACAGGTCCGCATAGGAGAAGGGTTCTTACCTCCTGGGCATTGTGACAGAGGTGAAATTCACAAAGCAAGGGCATAATTGAGCCAAACAGTGGCACGAATTGAGCACAGGCCGAATGTGTTTTGAATAGGGGATGAAATGGCAGAGGTTGGGCGTGATTTCTTAACGCAGGGGAGAGAAAATGGAAAGGGAAAATGGAGATAATGGTTGCCCAACCTAATTTTGAATGCGCTTATGGTGGAGTACATT
>JASDQU010108766.1:68568-81838 GCA_032191745.1 Picea mariana | reverse complement strand
CTAGTCTCAGCCCATCTCCATCTAGCACTTCAGAAGGTAGCAGGCCGTATTGTTCTTGTGTTTCCAGCAAGTGCGCACCATCATCTAGAGGGAGGCTCGATCCAACTTATCCTGAGGGTCGGGGGCCATTCCGACAGTTGGGTTTTGTTTACAGGGGCAGGACCATCAGTTTGAGGGATTTTCTGGAGGGTTATCATCATGCTACATTTGTCTGCAGATTGGGACATCTTGGAGCCATAAGGGACGTCCTGTGATTCAGTAAAACTCAGATCTAGGGAGATCTGCTTGAGATCTGAGTCTGAAACTTCTCCCATGGGATTCTCATAGCCTGATGTATATTCTTGGAGAGTTTCAGAGAATTTGGTGGCCTCCTTTATCAGGGTTGAACCAGCTAGGGTTTCAGTCATCTAGTGGGGCACCCCATTCAGTGGCAAATTCAGATCTACGGGGTTTGAGAGTGGATTTGGGAATTTGGACATCTGGGTTGTCCTTACAGTTGCTCGATTTATCATTTGGCATATTTCTCGGGATGATTGGAAACTTTTGGTAGCAGGGCAGAATTATTGAGGGTTTCAGCATTCTAGCAGGACGTGGCACTTTCTAGCTTGGAGGTTGAGCATTAGTATGGCTCAGATATGCTTGATTCAGTCTTCATTGTATATCCAGCCTTTGGAGGCTTATTTTGTATTGTCGGGAGCATTTTGTAGCAGCTCATATCTATTGCTTGTACAACCATCTAAGGTTTATGCTAGATCGGCCATCTATTATATTGATCTTACATTGCTCATAATAAAAAGGTCAGATCTTTTCTTGTGCTTCTACATCTTGAATATCTTGTGATTTCCATGTGCTGATGAATCTTGTATGCACTTAATAACTCAATAAATTAGTAGTAGTTAGTGATTCCAAGAAAGAATTTCGCTTGAGATCATTACAGATTTCCCTCGCACTGGTCAGTCATGATGGCTCTACAGATAGGCGGTTCACTTCCCCATCCCTCATAAATTTTTGAAGAGCCATCTACCTACCATTCAACGAGACATTTATTTCGGGGCCAGCGAGTCGCTTTTGGTTCTCCGGGCCAGTGAAGTCCAAATACGGTATTAATTCTCGATGGAAGTTAATGCCACCTTTCCAGGTGCCTTCCACCGCCATCGTGGTCTCTGTTTTAGCACATCCCCTCTTAGAAGTCCTGCAATATAAATTCATAATATTATTCACATTCATCGACCTTTTCCACAAGGTCCATTCACATCACATATTCACATTTCTGAGTTTTCCATAGTTCTTGGCCAGTCCAGTTATTTTTACAAACTGGGGGAAACAGGGTGTTACATCCGGTATGCCCACAAAGCCTCTGGGAGCCTATCAACCCAATCCCGGTGATGTAATTGAACAGTATTGGTCAATATGGCTTCCATAACTTTGTTTATGGATTCTACCTGACCATTGGCTTGTGGGTGGTACGAAGAAGATTTATGGTGTTTAATCCCATATTTCTCTGTTAGCTCTTTCATCAACTTGGAAGTAAATTGAGTGCCTTGGTCGGTAACAATTTCACGAGGGACACCGAAGCGGGTAAATATGTATTCATATATTAATTCGACAATAGACTTCCTTTTATCCCTGAATAGGGCTTTTGCCTCTACCCATTTGGTGACATAGTCCGTACAAACCAAAATATCGTTTGTCCTATGGGACATGGGTGAAATTGGTCCTACAAAGTCGAGGGCCCATTTTTCGAAGGCTTCTATCATAACTTGGGAATACAAAGGCATTTCGTCAGTTGACGTAGGTCTTCCTATCCTTTAGAAACTATCAAAACTTCTCACATACTTAGCAGTATCTTTGAAAATGTTAGGCCAATAGTAACCCGAATGTAACACCTTATATGATTTACGTTTGTTAGAAAAGTAGCCACCATATGGTCCATCATGACAATTTCATAGTATATCAGGTACCTCACCCTATCAGACACATCTACAAATAATCAAATCAGGACCTGTGCGAAAAATATCATGACCAACCCAAGAGTAATTAGCACTTTGTGTAATAATTTTCCGCTTTTCATGAGGTGACAAATGAGATGGTAACTTCCTAGTGGCTAGATAGTTTGCAATATCTGCAAACCATGGGGTATTGACAGAGAGGAAAAAGAGATGCTCATCTGGAAAACTATCATTTACAGGGATATCATCATCCTCATTTTTTATTTGGGAAAGAAAATCAGCTACTGCATTATCCTTTCCACATTGGTCAAGCACAATAATATTAAATTCTTGCAATAACAAGAGCCACCTAGTCACTCAGCCATTAGTTCTAGGTTTATTCTTGAGGAATCTAATGGAGGAATGATTGGTATGTACAAATACTGCATAACCTGGAATGTAATGATGAAACTTGTTAATAGTATGAACACCTACCAAGAACTATTTCTCAGTGACTGTATAGTTTAACTTGGCAGGGGACAAGTTCTTGTTCACAAAATAAATGGCATAGGACTACTAGTCCTCTTTCTTCCCTAATACCCCTCCTATTGCGGTGTCAGAGGGATCAGTGGACATATGAAATGGGAGAGTCCAATTGGGCCCTCTATGAACTGGTGCGACAGACAACTTAGCTTTCAGGGTTTCAAAGACAGTTTGACACTGCTCGGTCCAAACAAAATCAACATCTTTTATCAATAATCCAAACATAGGTGCAACAATCTTTGTAAAATTTTCAATAAACCGTCGGTAATATCTCGCATGTCAAAGAAAGATTCTTACCTCTTTCTGTGTCTTGGGGGGTGGAAGTGTGACGATGACCTCAATATTTGCAAGATAAACTTTTATCCCTTCAGATGAAACATGATGTGCTAGAACCACTCCTTCAGTTAACAACATTTTTCATTTTTCATGACTTAGATATAGGTTCATTTCCTGACATCTGATGAGGACCTTCTATAAGTTTTCTAAGGCTTCCTGGTAAGTGTTTCCATAGACTGTGAAGTCATCCATGTAGACTTCCACACAATCATGAATAAGATTGGCAAATATCCCTAATATTGCTCGTTGAAAAGTGGCAGGAGCATTGCACAATCCAAAAGGTAAGACCCTATAGGCATAGGTGCCCCAAGGACAAGTAAAGGTAGTCTTGTCCTGGTCCTTGGGTTCTATAAGAATTTTATTGTACCCGTTGTACCCATCTAGAAAGGAGAAATACTTCTTTCCAGACAAGGTATCTAGAACTTGGTCAATGAAAGGGAGAGGAAAGTTATCTTTCATAGTGGCTTTGTTGAGTTCCCGGAAATCAACACAAATTCTCCATTTCCCGGACACTTTTTTTGGAACCACTACAAGTGGGGATACCCACTTACTTTCGGAGATGGGATAGATAAATCCGACATTTAACAACTTTTGAATCTCTTCCTTGACTATAACTTTAAGTGTTGGGTTCATCCTTCTCTGGGGTTTCCTAACAGGTGTTACCTTCCCCTGGGTATATATGTGATGGATGCATGTGTCGGGGTGTATACCCTTCATGTCAGTGTATTCCTAGGCAAATTCTCCTGATTGTTCTTTAAGGATATTTACTAACTGTTTCTGTTGGTCTGCATCTAGCCTGGAGTTTATATGTAAAAAATTTCCTAGACTAATCTCGTAAGGCATAGTGTAAGACATGGAAGACTCATCTATATCGTAAATAAAATATGTCGAAGAAAAAATGGATGGGTGTAATTGTTCTTGAAATTATTCCCCAAACATGTATTCAAATTAGGGAATACTGTGGAAAATCCACACATGTGATAGCAGAAATAAATTGGTTTAACACATTTTCTGTTGTGTGCTCCTGAAGTGCCCATGGATGGTAACTTGGCAATATGGGTTCTTCCCAGTCTTCGTTCTCATATGGACATTCGAGCCACCATAAATTCTCCATAATAGGTTGATAAGGAGCGTAAATGGTGAGCTTCTGAATAGAGAGACCATTCAAGATGGTCATTTCTCCTTCTCTATATCCAATAAATGCATTGGTTGTGCCTAGCCAAGGTATTCCCAAAATGTTGGGGTGGCCTTTGGCAGGATCCTTTGAATGAATGACAAGAAAATCTATGGGGTACTCTCATGAGGCTAAAGTAACCATGACATCATCTAAAATTCCTTCAGGTATAACCCTAGTCTTATCTGCTAATTCCAAAATGGTTGAGGTAGGTCGAAGAAGAGGTTGTAACTGTAATTGTTTCAAGGTAGTAGCGGTCATAACATTGATGGTTGCCCCTAGGTATATGAGAGTGTTTCGAATGGAGACCTTATTAATGGTTATGGTCCCTACATGGTTTCCTATATTCCCATATTTTGTTAGTTTTGGCTGCTCTGATATGTATTCCGAAAGTCCTCCTATCAAGTCCCTGACAACGACGCTAAAAATGAAGGGTGTTCTATATGCACTAAAAAGACACTAAAAATCCTTAATTAAATTGTCAACCCGGGGTAAGTAAACTTAGATTTGAAGCAAAATATATGCCAAAGGTAGAAGGACTAGTAGGAGTATAGCCTAACTAAGGAAGGTAGCTATCTAAGGCTAATCTACTCAAGAAAAGCTATCTAATGAGAAAACCCTACTAAGCAACTCTAAACTATCTAAGCTAAGTACTTTTGGGCCAAGGATCGATGGATAGTTCTAAGAAAAGCAAGTAAAAACCCTATTTAAAGAAAACTAGTTCATAACAATAAGCAAAAGAAACTATTAAGCATAACAATGAGCAACTAACAAAAGCAAACTACTTTAACTTGCCAACCTACATTCAATGAGCAACTACCGTATGAAAGCAAATAAACAAACAAGCCAACAACTATTCTATTTAAGCAATTAAACAAGTAAGCAAAGACAATTAGCTAACCTATTAAAGCAAATAAACAAGTAAGCAAAGACAACTAACTAACCTATTAAAGAAAATAAACAAGTAAGCAAAACAACTAGCTAACCTATTAAAGAAAATAGACAAGTAAGCAAAACAACTAGCTAACCTATTAAAGCAAATAGACAAGTAAGCAAAACAACTAGCTAACCTATTAAATCAAATAGACAACTAACTACTCTAAGATAACTTCTATTGGAAGTAATCAAATTAAAACTTCTCATTGAACAACTATCTATCCTAAGAGGCAAGTGAACTAGATTCTTAATTCAAAACTATCTCTAATTCATGAAAGGAAATCTATTTAATTGAAAGCAAGAAGACTAACAACTAAATTTTAATCTATGATAAACAAAATTGCTCTCTAATCTATCAAAGCAAAAGACTATCTATCCTACAACAACATTTAAACTATCTTTTAAACTATGAAATCAAGAAACTATCTCTTCTGATCTACAAAAGCAAGAAACTATCTTTTCTAATCTATGAAAACATGAAAACTATCTTTTAATCTATGACAATTCAAATATAATGATGGTGGTTGTGTGAATGTCTCTGGTGTTTGATAATATCTCGATGGCACTTGACAACAAAGGACAATTCAAGCGGTATAAGTTCAAAACTAATCTCAATGGCAAAGTAAAAGGTATGGATTAAACAATCCAATGAGAGTTTAGCCATGAAAAAAACTATGTTAAATACCCTGCATATTCATATATGAACAATCAACAACATAATGAGATCATCATTATACTTCTATAATACATAAGCAAAATTCATACTTAAACTCAATCATTAACTAAGAAATACAATTGCAATTTAACTCTAGGAAAGAAATTACATAAATGAAACTATGTTATATCTATTCTAACAATTCAAACTGCAATAAGAAAATGCTTAAGAACATAAATTTAAAACATGACATTAAAAAGTAAACTAACAACTACATTAACCAACAACTAATTAAACAAGATCTATATAAAAATGAGATAAGCAAGCTATAATTAAAAATCGCCCTCCTGAATAGAGCGAACCAATAATCGCCCTCTTGAACAACTAAAACTGAGTTTTCAGGAGCTCAGTAGCTAGAGGGGGTAAGGATGAACAAAACCTACGTTCCCGATTCACCCATCACTGGCTACCAATACCATAACTACCAAGTTGCCCTTCATTTTTGTGCAAAACGCAGTGCTGGATGCAGTGTCAGATCAGGTACCGGAACAAGTGATGGAAGGAGTGCCAAAATGAGTGTTGGAAGCAGAAACGTAGTGCATTTTCGCCCTGTAACATCAAAAAATGTGAATTAGATCCTTGGAAGCATGAAAACATGATAAATTGTATTCAATATAATCAGTAAACATTAATCATACGTACCTAGTGTTGATCATATCGTTTTATCATAAAATTCTTCAAAAAGATCCTTCAAAATGTGAAAAATACATATGCACATTCGGCAAAAGGTGTCTAATAACTGTCAAAAATTGATCATATCTCGGGCCCAACAGCCACCTAAATATCATGTTGTCCCGAGGCAGAAAAAATGCGATCCCGGTGCAGAAAAACAATTTCTTGGGGGAACTACACCTCCCCTCTAACCCCCTTGCGTGTCCGGCACATACGCTCAGACACTACTACTCGTGCAAAGAATATAACACATACCCAACATTATCCCACTTGTTGTTTTCTTTGCATACAGGGGGTTACAAGGTTACATAGTCAACAATAAAGGGCAACAATGCCCATGGATCCTCTACACCAAGAGGAATTCTCAGTGCTCACATATTTTGTTAATGAATCTGCAACATTCTTCAAAGTGTCCACCTTCATCAACAATACTTTCTTTTCTTCAACCATGTCTCTCACAAAGTGATATTGAATATCAATATGCTTTGTCTTTGAATGATGAGTTGGGTTCTTTGCCAGAACAATTGCACTTTGACTGTCACAATCTATTCTTACAACTTGATGTACCAACCCAATACCTGAATACAATCTTTGTAACCATACTGATTCCTTACTTGCATGAGTGTCTTCCATGTATTCAACTTCTATAGTTGAAAGGGCCACTACAGCCTGTCTTTTGCTTATCCAACTTATTGCTCCTCCAAACAGGTTAAATACATACCCACTTGTAGATCTCCTACGATCCATATCTCCAGCCCAGTCTGCATCCACAAATCCATGTATATCCACCACTTTGTCCAATATTGGTCTTCCTTCGTAGCACAATCCATAGCTAGCAGTGCCATGCAAATACCTAAAAACCCTTTTTACTATTGTCCAATGCTCCTTCCCTGGTTTTGACATATACTTGCTCAAAACTCCCACTGCATGTGCAATGTCCGATCTAGTATGGACCATTGCATACATCAAACTTCCAATTGCACTCGCATATGTAAAATGAGACATGTCCTTCTCCTCTTCATGTGTATTGAGACACTGATCCGCAGAAACTTTACACCAACAGGAATAGGAACCTTGACCGGTTTAGATTCCTGCATATTAAACCTCTGCAATATTGTCTCGACATATTTTCTCTTATTTAACCAGAGTTTCCTCCTTTTCCAATCTCTTTTAATTTCCATTCCCAAAATGAAATTTGAAGCACCGAGATCCTTCATGTCAAATTTAGAGGACACCGGAGTTTTCACATCCTGAATAATCTCCTTGTTGTTTCCTATTAGCAACGTGTCATTGACATACAAGACCAAATAAGTCAAATGATCACCAATTAATTTAAAATACACACAATGATCCTCTTTGCTTCTTGTGAAGCCAAGTCTCAACATATAAGTATCAATTTTTTGATACCACGTCCTTGGTGATTGTTTTAAACCATACAGGGACTTTTTCAGCTTGCATACCAACTCTTTCTTTCCCTTCACAACATAACCTTATGGTTGCTTCATATAGATTTCTTCTTCCAGATCCCCATGTAGGAATGTTGTCTTCACATCCATTTGTTCTATTTCAAAATCAAATGCAGCAACAACATATAACATAAATCTTATAGAGGTTAAGTTGGAAACAAGAGAAAAAATCTCACCAAAATCAATTCCCTCAACCTGGGAATAACCCTTTGCTACTAACTGAGTTTTGTATTTCTCCACTTTTCCTTCTGCATTCAACTTCTTTTCAAATACCCATTTGCTACCAATGGGCTTTCTTCCAATTGGCAACTCCACTAGATCCCAAGCCTCATTCTTATCCAAAGATTCCATTTCTTCATCATGGCCCTTTTCCAGAGATTTGCATCCTCTGAATCCACTGCCTCCCTGACAGTTCTAGGATCATCATCAGTAATAGACAAAGAAAAATTTGAATAGAAATCATATGGAGTATACCTTTCTGGTAGCCTTCTTTCTCGAACCAATCTCCTCAATACTGGAGTATAAGGATCTTCTTCCTCTGATTCTTGTTCTTCTGTAGAGTCTGACTCATCATCTTTTAAATCAAACTCTATTTTATTTGTTTCTTCCTTAATTGGTACGACTTCCTGTTTAACAACATCCTTCATTTATCTAAATACTGCATCTCGTCTATACACAACCTTCTTAGTTTCTTGGTTCCAAAGCTTATAAACTTTGAGACCATCTTTATATCCAATACAGATACACTTTTCGGCCTTCTTATCTAGCTTACTCTTGTTTTCCTTTGGAACATGAACATATGCATCACAACCAAATAACTTGAGATGTGTGAGAGAAGGTTCCTTACCAATCCATACCTCTTGTAGAGTCTTGTCATCCAAGGCTGATGAGGGTGACATGTTGACCAGGTAACATGCAGTACCCACTACCTCTAGCCAGAATTCTTGCCCTAACCCAACACCACTGAGCATGCACCTTGCCTTTTCCATCAGCGTCCTATTCATCCTTTTTGTAACTCCATTCTGCTGAGGTGTATATGGAGTAGTCATCTGCCTTGCTATATTTCTCTTCTTACAGAATTCTTCAAATTCATTCTCGTAGAACTCTCCACCATTATCTGTCCTCAACACTTTAATTATTTTCTCTGTTTGATTCTCAAGAAGAGCCTTAAACTCTTTGAACCTGTCAAAGACTTCAGATTTCTTCCTGAGGAAAGATATCCAAGTATTCCTCGAGAAGTCATCTATAAATGATACATAGTACGCAGATTTTCCCAATGATGGGACCGACACAGGTCCAAAACCATCACCGTGAACTAGCTATAAAATTCCTTCTTCCTTCCTTGCACCAGAGGGGAATATTACCTGATTTTTCTTCCGATGTAGAAAATGTTCACAGAAATCAAAAAACAGAGATCAGTTAGACATACCTTCAACCATACCTTTACCGTGTAGTAGTCAAAGATCCTTCTCTCCGATATGCCCCAGTGTTTGATGCCATAGCATAACCTTTTCTCTAGAGATTGTAGGAGTTTTTCTTCTTCAATTCCAGTAGCAGGAACAATGTAACTATTACACTCATCACTAATAGTGCTTCCTTGAATCATATATAGAGTTCCAAACCGAACCCCCTTCAACAACACCATTGCTCCGCGAACCATCCTACAAGTTTCCTTTTCAAATATTGTTTTTACCCCTGCATCGTCCATTTTGCTTACAGAAATCAAATTTCTAGCCAAACCTAGGATGTGCAGAACACCAGAAAGTGTTCTAATCCTTCCATCTATGAGCCTCAACTTGACTCTTCCTCTTCCTATGATTCTGGTTGTCGAATCATTACCTAAGAAAACATTACCTCCATCATACCTTTCATATTCGCAGAACCACTCCCTATGGGGAGTCATATGAAAGGATGCACCAAAGTCAACCAACCATGCCTCATGATCTACATGTGTGCTTGAAGAAGCCAAGTACACATCCCCTCCTTCTTCCTTGGAGGTATTTTCTTCTGTAGAAGAATATTCTTCAGATCCCTTCTTTTTCTCAAATTTGGATATACACTGCTTCTTGTAGTGCCCTTATTTTCAACATTTCAAACATATCCTTACAAAATTTCCGATAGATTTGGACATACCCTTAGACTTAGATCTCCCACTTGAGAAATTAGATCTATTTCTTTCCCAGGATCATCCTCTTGCAAACAATGCGTTTTTGCTCTAGCCTTCCATATTCTTTCATCTCATCTCCTCCGATAAGAAGGATGAGACCACTTCCTCAAACTTCAAGGCAATTGTATTACTACCTATGGCCACAACCAGACTATCCCATGAGTTTGGTAAAGAACACAATAAACTAATACATTTATCTTCATCTGAAATTTTAATCTCAATAGATACTAACTGACTTACCACAATATTGAAGGCATTCAAATGCTTTTCCACCGAGTCTCCATCTCTCATCCTCAGGTTATACAACTTCTTTCTTAGGAATAGTTTATTTATTAGGGACTTAGACTAATACAACTTCCCTAACTTTTCCCATAAATCCTTGGCTGTAGCTTCCTCTGACACATTCAGTAATACTGAATTGGAGAGACACAGTCAGATTGTGCTCTTTGCCTTTTGATCCAACTTTTTCCAGTTATGTGAAGAAGTTCTTGTAGGTGCAGTACCTGGATCTACCGTGATCCACTGATCTCTGTCCAACAACAAATCTTCCATCTTGAGCTTCCACAGCTCAAAATGTTTCCCATTAAACTTCTCGATCTCCATCTTTGAATTGATTTCCATTTTGTTTCACCTGGAAAACAATACCACATATCTCCCACTGTAACAAGGATTATCACAGTCCCGAGCCAACCCTTGACCACAAAGGTGTCCCCCTGAAGCCAATAAATCTCTGATACCAAATGTAAATTCTAACCTTGTACAATATCTACTGCAAACATATATTCAGAAAAAGATCAAAAAAGATACAATGGAAAATACAAACATTACACAGAGATTTTTCCCCTGGAAACCTGAACAGGATAAGCCAACATATTCTATATTATTCATCATGTTACAATGTTTACAATACAAAATACATATAGGATCTAGAGGCATCCAAAACCCTAACCCAATGACCTGGATTAGGCCAAAACCCTAATTCCTTAACCAGAAATAGAAAACCATCGACAAAGAAAGCATGTGCCGAAAAACCACCTAAATATAATGCGGTCCCAAGGTAGAAAAAATGTGGTCCCAAGGTAGAAAAAATGCGGTCCCAATGAAATGAATATAACAAGGCCAAGAATAACAAGGCCTGTGGTTGATTGAGTTTGAGACCAACAAGGTCCCTAGGAGTTGATCCAACTCGAGAATAACTAATGATCCTTGATTGGGAGGTCGAGCAATCCCGAGGATAGAAGGGGGGTCTACATCAGGATGATGGACGAATGCCACTTTAGTGAATACAGATCAAGATAAGAGATAAAAAAAAAAGATAAAAGTATGCTTGATTGTGTCTTCTTCGTGGTTTTATGAGTATGAAAAATATTTAGAAGTATGTTCATTTGGATAAAATGAGTGGATCAATAACATGAAACTATCTTCCAAGTGCATGGAATGGACCTATGCAAATCCAATACAGAAAAGGTACCTAGCAAGTACTGTCCACTAATAGTATTAGTTTTCTCCAGAGGTAAAGGTCACAAAATCGAGGTAAAGTGATGCAAATGGAAAGAGGTCAAGAGTAAATGCATTGGTAGTAAGTGAGATAAAATAAAACAACAGCATAATAGTAGGAACTAGGACATTAGCAGTTATATGCATATGCAACCATTAAGCAACATAAAAAATGATGGGAAACTCTCTGGGACAAGGACAATTTATATGTTTTGAATGAGAAATGACCATGGTTTTTCTTAATACATATCCCCACATCCTAACCTAGACTATAAACTATTTTGTGACCTCTAACAAAACAATTAAGTTTGTGAATTACTCGAGTTGACCTTTGAAGGGGATAAACTAGTGTCATGAACTAGTGGATTTACTTAGTGGTGTTAAAAAGGAGCTATTTCAGACTTCCCATCTTTTCTAATTTATCAAGATAGATTTAAGGGGGCATAATGAAGAGCATACTTGGGATAAGGAAGACTCTTTAGGTCCTTTACATTTGTGTGTCACATTGAGAAACAACAATGTTTGAGATGAGAGTGCTTGAAAATAATTTTGCAAAACTTTTAAGAAATTTTATAAAGAGCACAATTCGTGAACTTGAAGGGTTCTTACTGTCCCTATTGAATTTCTAGTTGTTTGTGAACCTCTCCAAATATTGGCACTACTCTCAAAATGAAATTTGCAAAAACTTAATGAGATTTTATAAAGGAAAAATATATGAACTTTAGGGGTTCTTACTCCACCTAAGGGTGAGTGCAAGATAATGATGTTCTCTCATGATGCATTAGTGGCAATGAAAAAATGGGAAAACAACAATCTATTAACTTGGAGGGATTATTCAAGGCACTTTTACATCGAATTTGAATATGGTGTAAAAACACGAAATGTAAGAAATAGAATTAGCTTTCCGAATATACAACTTTTACTTATAGAAATTTTCTATAACTATGTGAAATTTGAGTTTTTATAACAATAATATGTTATTGTTTTAATAAAATATAAGGTATATGTATCCGTCAGTGCATGTATTGAGTACCTTGACAATGAAATTTCCTTCCAAAATTTTGTATCGTTGTAGAGAAATTGTTCTAGTGCGGTGTATTTTTTCAAAATTTTTAATATTATTTTATATTATTTTTTAAATTATGAAAGGGAATATATCCTTTACAACACCTTCCATTAGTGTAGGGTACAAGGGTTTTAACATTAAAAAAAAATCATTTTTTTAGATTGTATATATCGCTCTCTTCTAGTGCGACATATAACTCATTTTAAAAATGGTTAAGATGACAAAAATTTATAGTAGAAATAAAAGATGTATGTATTTTAGGATTTTGATATATGCAAAGAAAAAAATAGATTAAAAATAGTAAACAAATATATATATATATATATATTGGAGATCTTCATAGATTACTCTATATGTGTTTGTAGTTTCATCAACAACAATTTTTTGTAGCCCACAGGAAAATAACATAAAAAACCAAAGATATAGAGAGTTATTCATAAAAATGGACATTTTTATGTATTTGCAGACCAAACCACTAGGTTTGTCATCCCAAACCTAAATTTGATGAAACCAGCTCAACATACACATATGCTAGATTTGTCATTCCCACCAAAATAAATGGATGAGAAATAATACGCACACGTTCCTAAGAATGTGCGCATTCTCTAGGAATGGGAATGTGCTCTAGGAACACACACACACACACACACACACACACACACACACACTTATTTTATATTTTTTTTTCAACTTCTTCTTTCCCTCTCTTGCACCAAACCCTCATACACCCCTCCCCTTGTCTCGCCTATGTAACCCTCTGCACCCCCCCC
>JASDQU010108766.1:49120-68352 GCA_032191745.1 Picea mariana | reverse complement strand
CACTCTTTGTACCCCCTTCTTTTTATTCCTCTCTCTCCCTCTCACAATATCAAACACTCTCTCTCTCTACCCCCCCTCTTTGTATTCCTCTCACTCCCTCTCACACTCTCACCCACTCTAGCAAGTTTGGTACATCATAAGGAAACACATGGCAAGGAAAGACATGGACATGACCTAGACATGGAAAGACCTAGACATGGAGAGACTTGTAGATGGCAAGGCATGTCAAGAACTAAACCTAGACCTAGACATGGAGTGACCTATAGATGGAAAGGCATGTCAAGACCTAGACCTAAAACTAGAACTAGACCATGACCTAAACCTAGACCTAGAACTATACCATGATTGAGACCTATACATGGAAAAGAATGAAAATACCTAGACCTATACCTATAAATGGAAAGGCATGGAAAGACCTATACCTATACCTAGACCTAGACCTAGACCATGATAGTGAACTAGACCTAGACCATGACCTAGACCACAACAAAGGGTGTACCATAATGGAATGGATAGCCATATATGAATTGTGAGTTTAACTTACTTCATTTGTATGAACACTTTTTGAAAATATTCTCATCAAATAAATCATAGTGTCCAAAATAAGGAGACCCTCCATGATTTGTTTCTTCTCATCTATATTTCATCAGCTTTAACCTACACATAGATCTCCATTAATACACTCACATAGAAAATATTACTTTGTATATTACATGAAACCAAATCTTATACCTACTATGATATGCTTCATTGGCCTTAAGAAAATTCATATGAGAAAAGAAAGCAAATCACAAAGCTACCATTAAACCGTGACTTTTACCATGAACTAGAACTAGACCATGACCTATACTTAGAACTAGACCATGACCTAGACCTAGAAAAATACCAGACCCTGACCTAGACCTAGATCATGACCGAGACATGGCAAGACCTAGATCTACATCTATACCATGACCTCTACCTAGAAACCTTGAATTTTTATTCCTTTCTTTACCATGTCTACCCTTTATTTTCCCTGCATAGCATTGCATTTCCTTTCCTTGCCTTTCCTTTCCATTGTCTTACCTATCATTTCCTTTCCTTTCATTTCCTTACCTTTCCTTTCCTTTCCCTAACGTAGACCTAGACCTAGACCTAGAAAATGACCTAAACCTTGAACATGGCCTATACCTAGACCTAGACCTTCCCTTGCCATGCCTTGCCTTCACATGTCAAGCCTTGATTTTCCTTTCCTTGACATGTCATTTCCTTTCCTTGTATTTCCTTGACTTTCCTTGCCTTATACCTAGACCATGACTTAGACCTAGACCATGACCTAGACCTTTCCTTGCCATGCCTTTCCTTGTCAAGACTTGCCTTGTCATGAATTTCCTTCCCTTGACATGCCTTTCCTTGCCCTGCCATTCCCTTTCCTTGCGTTTTAGCTTCAAATTAACATCTAACATCATTATTGTTGCATTAATTGTATTTTCAGCCATTAGGGTTTATCATCTATTTTTAGCCATTAGGGTTTATCATCTTACATATATAATTGCAAGACACCTGGGGAGAATATGGAATATCTCCTATTTTTCCATTCATGCACGGAATCTTTTGAATCAGTCTCAAAAGAATGGATATTGCTCCAACTTACTGAGCCATTTGCTTTAGGATTAATTTACTCTATTATGTTACCAGAATTCATATGATAAATCTAGTGTAATACATATTTTTCCATGACATCATCTATAGGTTCAATAGACCTTGGTACTTTATAAGGTCCCAAAGGATGAATAATCCTAGTACCATTAACCTCAAATGTCATTGTTTCCTTTTTCAAATCAATGATGACAAAATTGTCAAAATCTGAATAAATTCCTAATAGAGCTGGATAAGGGTCATTGATCTCTATAATATTATTAACGCTCAAAATCAACAATGGTATTTACACTAGCCATATCTAACTCTACATTCTCTAGTCGACCAAAAGGGAATATTCTATACTGATTCACCATATCCAATTGCATAGGTCAGTAAACTAATATAGGTATTCCCATATCCTTCCACAACTTCTTAGGAATAATTTTGACATTATATCTTAGATTTAATATGATCGCATCCCTTTTATCACAACCATCTATCTAGCCATCCAATTTGAATTATTTCCTAGTTCTCTTTTTTTTTTCTTCTAACTCTGTGAGAATGTATTTCTAGGAGATCAACAACAATGCAATCTTCTCCCTCCTCCCTAACTTCAGTAAGCCTCTTCATGGTGTTACACAACTTCATAATTAACTACTAATCATATATAATATTAGAAAAGAGATGAAACAAAATATCAATAACCATATTATATTTACCATTAGATCTTTCATCTAGTTGTGTTCTGCAACTTGGAGGAAAGTGTATTGATCTGGAGCCTTGTTCTTTCTATCTTTCCATAATTGTTGGATTCATTGGAACATAGATATTGAAAAACATTTCCACCACATCTTTAAAGATTTTTTTCTTTTGCAGAGTTTCAAACTTAGGTGAATTAGGCCATACTTTTTTAATATGAGGATGTCCTAATTAATACATATCAACACCAATTCGATCGTCACCTCTAGTGACAACATTAATAGTCTGGATAGCATAGTCCATACTAGGTCAAAGTTTCAAATTCATCAAATTCATTACTCTTTTTATTTTTGGTATTCCCATTTTTCAATCAAGTCAGGACACTCTTCAATAGCATGGGTATTAATCTTGCAATATAAACACTAGGGTCTCCTAGTTAGAGGAAAATCATGATCAAGGTGTCCTACCTCATCGAAATTGTAACTCAAAGTAGTCCACTTCTTCCACACATCCTACCACCTCGGTATCCACCACCACCACCCAATCAACAACATCCTCCTCCTTGAGTCTTTGAATTGTTAGCTACTCTAAATGTAATAATATCTAACCTGTTAGCCAAAGAATCCAGGGTCCTCGTTTATCTATATTATGATATGAAGTATTACAAAACTCATGAATATATTTTTATGTTGATGCTAAAACCCCAAACGATCAAGAGTGGTGGTAGAGAGGATGGAAAATGACAATAGATTTAGCTTTGCTAGGACATGAGGTAGATGAATGGCATATATATATATATATATATATATATATATATATATAGGTAAATTGTGATTTAATTTTATCAAATTATCAGAGGAGATCGAAGATACTCTATGTTGGTCAAAGAATCCTAGAACCAAATATTTTACAGCCATGCTAGGATATAAAGYTGAGGCATCGTCTAATTTTTGGGGAGAAAAGAGTTGGTGGTGGGAGATCGTATGGAAACTGCATGGGTCATCAAAATGCAAGATTGTGTTGTGGATTGTGTTGAGTAAAAAATTTCACACATGTGACAATGGTGTCAGGAGATGATGGGAGATCCCTAACATGTGGGCTCTATGTAAAAATAATGTTTAATTTGTCTCACATTGTTTTGTGCTTTGTCCCTATGTAGCTAAGGTTTGGACACTAGTGGAAAAAAGTATAAAACCAAAATCATATTGGACCAAGACAATCCTATAATATTATATGTAGGATTGGTTACAAGATGCTTGAGCTAAACACTATAGATATTTTCCTTGCTTCATGGTTTATGGTATTTGGTGCGCACAAAACTCCAAAATTTTCTATGATAAATATATTCCAATATAAGTGATGGATAGAATGATAGAAAATATCACTAAGGAGTTTATAATATGGATCCAAAGACAAAGAAGTCCAAAATTTGTATCATGTCGAAGCTTGACTTCGACATCCCATTGGGATTCTTCGATGGTGCTAGTCAAGGAGAATAACCCATTTGTGGAACTAGTGTTGCATTGTAGAAGAGCCCCTCGCATTATCTCCACATTTTCCATGTGCCTAGAAATGATTCCAATACAAAAACAGAGTTTCTAGTGCTATGGACCCTTCTTTTCATTGCAAACAAGTAGAGAATCAACAAGTTGTAGGTAATGGGGGATTCTAAAATGGTGATTAATTGCATTAGTAAAAATAATGTTGTATAAGTGGTTTGACTTGGCCCCCTCCTGGAAAAAATATAGAACATGATCCAAGCGGTCTAGTGGACATCATTTAGACATGTGTACTGGGAGTTGAATATGAAAACAGATGAACTCTCAAAGGAAGTGTCATTGTTCATTGAAGATTCTTTCCGTTTTTATGAATTCTTTAATGGTCATGAAGGTTAAATAAGGGAGTTTCATTATTAACATCACATCTAGCTGTTTATGAGGATGTAAGTTAAGAATGTAAGATCTTCATTGAGAAACCAATGATTACTAGTCCTTTTTGGTCTTGAACAAAGTCTATGTGTCAGTATAATAAGATTCTATTACAAGGAGCTCTCTAGTTACTTCTTGTATGGTTCTTTTTGGGTAGATCAGGGAGGTGGCAATACCTTAAAATCAATTTTTGATCAATGTAAGTCGTTTAGATAGGAGACAACATCTCATAATCAATTTTGGCTGAGTGTCAAATCGTGTTATAATCAACCCCTTTGGATAGCAACATATATAATCAAACTTTCATTATAAGGATTTTTTTCTTGGGAAAAAAAGTTATCATTAGAGTGAAGAAAAGATACATTTGCAATGAGTATTATATCATTAAATATGGTCATTAGTTTGTGTGAGAAGGTTATTAAATATGCATTGTGAAAGAAGGTTAATAAGATATTCAAAATTATATTGGAATTTTTAAAAGAATTTACAACATTTTTTTTATGTTATAAATATATTTTTTAATTGATTAAAAATATAATTAATAAATAAAAGTGAAAAAAAAAATCAATATAATGATGATGATAGTTAAAGTACATTAATACTAAATTTGGTTTATAGGACCTTAAGAAAGGTAAGGAATTATTTGGTTTACTTTATAATTTTATTCTTGAGCCAGAAAATCTTTAAGAAAAACATTCCTAAATCACCATAATTTTGGATGAGTTAAAAACTTAAGAAAATTTATATTATAACAATATTTTGAAATTGTATTTTAATATGATTGTACTAGTGACATTTAAAATAAAGTGGTTTTACATTCATTTCAAAAAGAATTTTCTTGAACTGATGTTGTGGCCAACCTCGCTGGGCTAGGGTTTCAGCCTCGTACCCAACCGCCTATCCTGCAACTACTACTCTCATGAAAAGCGAGGGAGGGGGGCACTCGGCCCCCTCCTACAACATTGTCACGACTAAGGAGCATGACCCCAACCACTTCAAATGGTCAAACTTCGAACTTCCAGAAGGAATGCAACATATAATCTTGGAGGAAGAAATGTTGAAGAAGAAGCTGATGGAAATTGATCCAGAAAACAGTCACCTGGAAACTACTCTCACCTGGGAACCCGGTAAATGCATTCTAAAAGCCCTAATCACCCCCTAATATATCATCATCTCTCCGATAATAGAAGATCAGAAACAATATATGAGAGATTTCGCTCTGATAGGGAAATTATTGGGGTTATGTCCCTTGAAAAAAGACTTGGTAAAATAAATTCAGCACTGGTCGAAGCCTAAGGGTAACTATGACCTCCAACTTAGATCAAAAGGCTTCTTTAAAATAATACTGCACAACCTGGAGGAAATAAATTGAATCTTTGAAGGAGGGTCGTATTTTTGCAACTCGGTAGGCCTCTTTCTCTGCTTCTGGATGGAGAGATTCAACACAGAAAAGGAGGAATTCACCCATGCCCCGGTCTGGCTGCGACTATACTCGCTCCCATAGGAATTTTGGCTTAAAGAGATCCTGGAAGGAATTGGAAACACCATCAGAATCTACGTCAAAGCCTCAGAGGAAAAAATACAATGAAGGTATATTGCTTATGCCTGATTTTGAGTTTATTTGAATATATCTAAACCCCTCCCCAGATCCATCACCCTATATTACCAAGATGAAGAATGGTATCAAACCCTCAACTATGAGCACATTTCCTTTTGATGTCACAAATTCCACGAACACGGGCATCACTTCCACAAATTCCCTTTAAATAACCCTACCAAACCTTCTCCGGAAGACCCTGACAAATCCAAGGACAGCTTCACCCAAGTCGTGGGTCGAAGGAGATACCTAGCTAAAAACTCCCCACCTCATACCCCCCCTGGACCCCCTACCAAAAATTCTTTTGAAGCTCTTCAAACCACTTTAGAGACCCCCTCCTCTTTAACAAATCCTCTGACAACCCCAACGACCAACAAAAACCCCACCATTCCTGACAACACTTTCTCATCTCCTTCACAGCTTGTGGTCACTGAGCCCTCTCTCCCTGAAAACCTTTGATTCCATATAGGAGATCTAGATCTGGACCCAGGGGATCAGGAGCTAGCAGGTATAGATATGGAACATCTGGAACAAGCCTGTCATAAGCAACAATTATACACCCTACCACCGGATCAACTGCACAAACTACACAAAGTCTTCCTCAACTCCTTGGCAGGAGGATCATCTCGTGCTAGCTGAAATCGAGGAATCCAAAAAGGCACCTCGAAGAAACAACAAAAGCCTGCAAAATATGAGAAAAAGAGAGGCCGAAAACCAAAACATCAACTCATTCAAGATGTTGGCAACTTCCTCATCAAATCAGAAAAAATTCATCTGATCTCGAACAAATTCCCTCCCCTCCAACCCCTATCGTCCTCATGAAGATAATATCGTGGAATATAAGGGGTCTTAATGCCAAGAGAAAACAAGGTCTGCTCAAAGAGAGAATTAGGAAGGATCAACTAGACATATTTCTCCTACAGGAAACAAAGTGTGCAGGAGAGGAATCTTCTTCCACTCTTCAAAAATGTTGGAAGCAATCCCAGCAGGTGGTAGTGGATGTTGAAGGGGTAGCGGGCTACTTATCCACTCTCTTGAATCCAAACACGGTTTTATTGAATGACTTATTCACTTCCAAATGGACTATCACAGCCTCTTTCTGCCTCATTGGCTCAAACAAACAGGGATACATCAAAAATGTCTATGGACCTCCTCGACTAGAAGACAAGGAATCCTTCTTTCACCATTTGGATTGGATAGCCAACAACATTGGATCCCAACGCTGGATCCTTAGAAGAGACTTTAACATGATCATAGGTTTGGAGGAAAAAAAGGGAGGCACACACCTTGGGTAATGACAGTGAGATTTTCAACCATACCATTGGCCTACTGAAAATTATTGATGCTGGTACGGACAATGGACCCTTCACCTGGTCCAACAGACACTCGAGGGCTCAACATGTTTCCATCAGATTAGATCGCTTCCTCCTCTCGGAAACCATAATGCTGGAAAACCTAGACTGGAATGCCACGGTCATCGACACCCAGGGGTCAAACCATTGGTCGATATTACTAACTCTCAACATTGATGGCACCCCAGGCAGAAAACCCTTCCACTTTGAAAAATTCTGGTTAACACACCTAGACTTCCAAACAAACATTCAACAATGGTGAGAAGAGGCGGCCACTCAAACAAGAACCCCGATGTACAGATTTCAATAGAGGCTCAAAAACCTCAAGCTTCAACTCAAATCTTGGAACAAGTCTACCTTTGGAAACATCTTGCAATCACAAGTAAATATCAATCAACAAATTCAAACTCTCAAACAATAGATTTGGTCTCAAGCACTGACGAACTCCCTAAAGAAGAAGGAAATTTCACTAAGCAGCCAGATCGCAGAAAGAAGGATGCACGAAGAGATACTCTGGCGACAAAAATCCCGCATCCAATGGATAAAAGAGGGGGGAAAAACACCAAATTCTTCCACAGATCCATGTTTCAGTGTCATCACACCAATCGCATTACCCATCTCCTCTCGGAACAGGGGACCAAAATTCAACAACATGCAGACATAGAAAAAGAGTTGGTTTCCTACTACAAAAATCTTCTGGCGGAACACCCAATCGACAGAAAGAAATCCATTGAGGCAATTATCATAAACATTCCTAGGGAAGTCACCAAAGAGCAGAACGAGGCACTCATGAGACCAATCACTCAAGAGGAGGTCAACCAATCTCTTAGGGATACCCCACTGGGCAAAGCTCCAGGTCTGGATGGTTTCACCTTAGAATTCTTTCACTACTGCTAGAACATCATCCGAGAAGATGTTTGGGAAATCATCGAAGACTCCAGATGCTCCAAGAAGGTTCTTTGGGCCCTCAATGTGACATTCCTCACCCTCATACCCAAAGAAAACAACAACACCTCCGCCTCGCACATCCGGCATATTGCCCTTTGCAACGTCATCTACAAACTCCTAACGAAAATCATTGCAACTCGCCTCAAACCTATTCTTCCGTTTCTTATCTCTTTGCAATAGTTTGGTTATCTAGATGGCAGAAAAATCCTGGACAACATCATCTTGGCCCACAAAATCATTCACTTGCTACACTCAACAAAAACTCAAGGTATGCTCCTAAAAATGGATCTCTCTAAATCCTTTGATAAGTTAAGTTGGATCTATTTGAGATCAAACCTCCTCGCCTTTGGTTTTGATCCTATATGGGTCTCCTAGATTGTCAATCTTACTTCCTCAGCCATGTTCTCCATTCTCATCAATGGTGTGCCGATGAAACCTTTATCCCCCTCACAAGGAATAAGGAAAGGTGACCCACTATCTCCCTTCCTTTTCATCCTTATGCAGGAAGGACTGAGTCGCACTATCAAGGTGGCCAGCACTGATAATTCTCTCTCTAGTCTCACCCCCCATGGCATCTCCCCCTCTATATCCCACAGTCAATTCATGGATGACATCCTTCTCATGGGACTTTCTACCACCAAAGAAGCTCTACGTTTTAGATCCATCATCAACCTCTTCTGTGAGGCCTCGGGCATGGAGGTGAACATGACCAAATCCCAATTTTTCTTCTTCAATACACCTTCTGAGATCCAAAACCAGCTCAGCCAAATCCCAGGCTTCACCCATAGTACCATCCCCTATGTTTATCTTGGAATCCCCCTCATTGATAATCCACTAAGAAATGCATCTTGGGACTCCCTGCTTTCCAACTTCCGTAATAAAATCTCCTCTTGGACCTTCCGATCCCTCAATATTCTTGGGCGCCTAATCCTTCTTAAATCTATCCTACAAGCCCTCCCTGTCTACGCTTTTTCTACCCTGGTGGCCCCAAATTTCATTCTCAACACTCTAAGTAACATACAAAGAAGTTTTCTTTGGCAGGGAACCAAAGAGGGGAGAAAATTTACCTTGGTAAGATGGAAAAAAGTATGCAAACCAAAAATATTAGGGGGCCTTGGCCTCAAAGACCCAGCCATACTCAACAAAGTCCTCAGTGAAAAAATTTGGTGGTGATGGTTAAAGAGACCCCAAGACCTTTGGGCACGTCTCTGGAGGAAAAAATACACCCCCACCTTCCCCGAAAAAGAGCTCATCAGATGGAGTGGTTAGTGCCCAGGCTCACTCATCTAGAATGCGACCATAAACAATCGGGGACTCATCATAGACCACTCATTCTGGGAACTGAAAAGTAGGTCTTCAATGCTATTTTGGATTGATTCTTGGTAGCAACTCCCAGCCCTAAATACTGATATGAAACTCAACACCTTCATTCCCTTCACCACTGAAGTAGGACTCACCAAAGTGAAGGATTACTGGACCCCAGATAGCCCAAGGGAAATCTGGTGCACCTGGAAGAATTCACATGAGGACCTGAACATCCCCACTCATCTCAATATCCAACCTCTACAGGCACACCTAGACTCACGAAAAATTCTCAGTCAGCATGGAAATGACATCCTCAGATGGGGACACTCCACCACAGGCACCTTCAACATCCGAGAAGCATACCACCTAAGAGTAGGCCACAACTCCTTACAACGGGAAGATATTTGGAGCAAAATCTGGGAAATAAAATACTAGCCAAAAATCAGCACCTTCCTCTGGCTTGTTGCGCACAACAACATTCTCACCTCAACCTCAGGAAAAGGGGCTTCATCGGTCCATCCAGGTGCCAGTTATGTGGTTTAGAGGAGGAGACTCAAAATCATCTCCTAAACTTGTGCACCTACAACTCGACCATCTGGGACCACAATGCTTGCCTAATGAGAACCACAGACAGGAATCGCATGGTACTCCAGGAAACAATAGCAGGATGGAGAAGCACGGCTTTCCAATCCCCGATCCTCAACAAAATCTGGCAACTTCTAGCGGGTTTCATTATCTAGCAAATTTGGAAAGAAAGGAACAAACGAATATTTCAATCAATCACCAGAACCTAGCAAGAAGTCTAGACCACAATCCACTCCAATCTCAATGAAACCATCTCCCTGGACCCTTGGATGGCTCAAGATCTAAATTTCCCCCCTAATGAGAGTCTCATCCTTAACACCTGAAAGGTTAGCCTCCACCCCACGATCTCCACCGTTGTCTGGTGTAAGAATAACCCCACCCATTGGGAAGCTCCACCCACAGGGTGCCACAAACTAAACTTTGATGGGGCCTCCAGAGGGAATCTAGGACCTGCAGGATATGGTGGTGTCACTCGCAATAGCAAAGGGGAAATCCTACACATTACAGCAAGAAACCTTGGGCACAACACTAACAATGTTGCATAAGTTTGGGGACTCCTCTATGTCCTACAAGCAGCCACAAAACAAGAGATCTTTCCTATCCTAGCGGGCGAGGAATCATAAATTGTCATCAATCTCCTCTCCCATCTCCTTAATGGGGCTGACCCAAAGAAAATTTCTCCGAGCTGGAGACTCATGAATGGGCTTATCATAATCAAATCCACTCTCCAACCACAATGTGTAATCCACCCCTCCCATGTTTGGAGAACAAAAAATCAAGTGGCCGACCTGTTGGAAAATATCGGGGTCGTGATGGGGGAGGGTGTTTTCACGTGCTTCCCCACATTGAATCCCTCCCATCCCACTGTCATTGCTTGCAGAAACATAGCAAGCACTAAGGATCGATCCCCAGATGGGGTTTTTTTAAGCCCAGTAGGAAACCAAGACACGGGGAGGCCACCTAGCACCTAATCAGTCCCATCCCACCCTCTATGTCACCTCATGAACGCCATCACGTCGCCTCCACCCTTCATTCCCTCGAAACGAACT
This sequence comes from Picea mariana, assembly GCA_032191745.1. NCBI lineage: Eukaryota > Viridiplantae > Streptophyta > Pinopsida > Pinales > Pinaceae > Picea > Picea mariana. The sequence goes on along the minus strand of JASDQU010108766.1, from coordinate 57,269 downwards.
TGCCATCGCACGAGTCAGATGCTCTGGAACGCGGGCGACTTCATGGCGCTGCATGGGGTTTTTCTTGGCTCACTTTCTCATTTTCTTGCTCTCACTCTAGCGCAAAACTTACTTTCCGCTCTCAAGATCTATGTGCACAATTCCTCTCCCCTCTAGTGCAACCTTCCTTGGGCTCCCAGTTCCGCAACCTCGGGCCTCAGCTCCTTCCCAAGACCAACTCTGGCATTTGGCATGCCTCACCTCAGGGGCAAGGCTAAACGGGGCACTGCCTCATATGAGGCCAGGGGAAGAAAACCACCCACCCTCAACCATCCTTATGAGGCCAAGCTTCCCCCGGTCATTCCTCCAGCTGATGCGCCCATTCACGACCATCCACCTAAGGCATATTTTTTCCCTGACTTGGCCCTTGAGGAAGTGGCCTCTCACCTTCCTCTTCCTGTAGTTGAACCTCCTCCCGTCCTGGACCCAATCGAGGCACCCATCCCCGCTCATCCCCTCAATGAGCCCACCATTGAGCTCTCTCCCCTCTCGAACCCCTACGACTGTAGGGTCGAGTGGTTCGACCTCTTTGGTAATTCATTGGGCTATGTGCCTCCCCCTCCCTCCACCCCTCATTGTCCTCCACATCCTCCCTCCCCCCCTCGCCACGCCCCTCCCCCCAGCCTGTCCTCCTCCACCTCCTCAGCCTCCTTGATATCTCCAGGCAATGGTTATCAGGACCATGCACCGGATATGGACACCCTGAACAACCTTCAAAGGGACCTCAGCGACATCAAACGGGACTTGAGGGAGCTCAATACAATCACGCTCGACATGCATAATAGAGACGTCGACCACTGGAGCCAGGTTGAGAAGCTGATGGCCTTCCTCCAAGGACCTCGACAAGCAATGGTAGACCACGACAAGGCAAGTCATAGGTGTGACATGTCTACATTGGGCCTAGGCTCGGTCCAGTTTTCTAATTTGTATATGTTTCCATGTTTACGTCGAAATTTGTTCACAGGAAGCCAGGGAAGGCTAGCCAGAATTTACACTTATTTTCTATATTTCTGGCTAATAGTATCTTCCCTGCATGGCATCGACCTTAGTTTTTGAACAACTGACAGCGGTGGTTTCCCGAAAGGGCACCACTACCAGGTATGACTAAGAAACATATTTTTTCTGGTACTAAGGGTAGTGTTGGTTTCCCAGAAGGGCATTGCTACAACGTACGCTAGGACCTTTTAATCATCTATAATTTTTTCAAGATCCAATACAACAACTAACTTAAAAAAAAAGGGGGGGGGGTTCATTTTTATTTTTTTTAATTATAATTTAAGATATTTTTGTATTATTTCTCTTGAATATATCTATATTAAAAAAATAAAAAATAAAAAGTGATTTTCATTTTATTTTTTTTAATTATTTTTTTTAAAATAAGAAGTGTAGTATATATTAAAAAACCTTCCAAAGGCAAAAAAGAGAAGCCAGTTATAGTCAATGTCTGGTTAGGCTGATGGACTGCCCCAACAAAGGGGAAACCTGCCCATTCAACCAATTAGTTCACAGGAGTTTGATATAGTCTACTGAGCATAAAGGTCTGAACTATAATAGCAGTAATCAAAAAAGACACATAACCTAGATTGTTGCCACGTAGCTTGGCCAGGTGCCCTGGGGGCTCTCGATCCCTAGCTCCTCTTCAATGATTGGGGTGCCTTCGCCCCAGTGCACTTTGTCCTTTGGAGTAGCATCGAGGCACTGATTGCTTGTCGTTGCGTCCTGTGGCTGAGGCTTAGGCACTGTCCCGCTGCTCTGATTTTTCTCCCCTTGCTCTTCTCCGGATTGCTGCATAGCGGCATTGCTGCATGAGGGTGAGTCGTATTCCTTTCCCTTATTCGCTCTAATGCCTCCAGTATCAGCTGTAGTTTCGGGCATGGAGGTCGCGACTTCCGTATCTTTATGGATAGTCGCCTGCAGAGAGGATAGGAGCTGGAGGAACAATCCTATTTGTTCATTGTTTAGTTCTAATCGAAACTGTAAGTCCTCCACTCCTCGACGAAGATCGAAAACTAAGCCCTGAAGAATGGCTAGTTTGTCTATGAGTCTCTCACCATGGATGTCATCTGCCGAGGGGCGTGCCTGGTATGGTCGGTCGCTTGAAGGAGGAGGGTTCTGTGCGGCAGAGGGACCGGGAGGGGCTGGGGGATTAGAGTGTGAGAGTGAAACCATTGAAAAAGATTATATTTCGCGCAGTGCCAAGCTGAGGGTGTGAGGAACGAGCTCATGGTGGTGGGTGGGAGCATCCACGGGAGGTTGCGCAGGGGGAGGGGCCGCAGGCCAACGGGGCCTCCAGGGAGAACCTCGTCGAGGCTTCCCTCTCAGTCTCTTTTTGTGCTTCGGCATGGTGGGGCTACTGTAGCGTGTCAAGGGCCAGAAGTGGAAATGGATAGCCCGGTATCTGCCTGCTCTAGCCCACGAAATTCTCGAGTGGGGAGGTGCCTTCGGCCTCCAATTCAAACAGCGCCCTACACAAAGAGCCATAACCAAGAGCCTCTTGATTATCAATGCGACGAAAGGAGGAGTAGTAAATGCCCGAGCGTATGACATGAAAGGAAATAAATTCACAGGAGGGTGGCGGGTGAGGGCACGAGCCCTTCACATGGCTTCGTGCCCCGCTGGCGCTCTCCGCGTTCCTCCTCTTGCCCCGTGTAGTCCATTAACACCCCATCCGGGGAGGTATCCGCCATTCTGGCTTTGCAGATGCATTGCTGCAGAATGGGGTGATCTGGTTCCAGAGCTGGGTTGCATATGAATTCCGACTCGAGCCTATTGATGCCTATATTGGCTAAAGCGGCTGCCACTTGATTTGCTGTTCTTCGGACGTGGGAGGGGACGATGGCCATGTCTGGTCGCAAGGAGTTGGTGATGCACTGTAATCCATGTAGGAGGCGCCAGCTAGGTGAAATCCTTTCTGGGCTGACTCTGTTGAGTAATTTGTGCAGCAAGCTAATGATGATGTGGGAATCTCCCTCCACTACTAATTTCGAGAAGTTGTGTTCCAAGGCTAGCTGTAGTCCCTGAGTGAGGCCCCAGAGCTCTGCTTCATTATTCGTGGAGTGTCCTATATAACCAGCTCCAATGAGAAGGATTTCCCCAGTGTGGTTGCGGAGGACTATTCCATATCCTACTGGTCCTGGATTGCCTTTGGAGGCCCCGTCGAAGTTGAGTTTGATGAAGTCCTTCAGGGGAGGGGACCAGGAGGTGGGGCTGCTTTGGGGGGGTGGCGATTTAGTGGGGCATTTAGTCTGCATAGAGGAGGGTGGAGACCATAATCAAATGATGGAGATCTCTGCTGGGTATCTGTTGAGGTGATCCTCTGCTCGGAGATGGGGGGGAATGGATTCCAAGATGCTACGGTAACACAGTTTCCATCGGTGCTGCAAAGGGAGGGAGATGCCTTTGAAGATTCTGTTGTTCCGTTCTTTCCAGGTTTTCCAAAGAATAAATCCTGGGAGGAGCTGCCAGATACGATTGAGAAGGGGAGATTGGAAAGCTTGGTCCCTCCAATTGGCTATGGTATCCATGATGTTGTCCCTGCAGCAATCCGAGGTCCGCATGATGATTGCCGCTTGGTCCCAGATTTGAGTAGTATAGTGACAGGAGTTGAGGATATGCTCCATAGTTTCCTCTGCCTCGCCACACAGTAAGCACATAGAAGGTCCCCCAAATCCTCTTTTTGAAAGGTTGTCCCATGTGAGAATGCTGAAGTGAGCGATTAGCCAAAGGAATAAGGTTACTTTAGGCCAATGCTTAAGACTCCAGAGCTTGTCCCATAATTGTTTGTTAGGCATAGGATCTGTATGTGCTTTAAGTCAGTATGCTTCTTGTGTGCTGAAGGTGCCTTGCGGTTTGTGTCCCCATCTCAAAATGTCCTCTCTGTCTAGTATGGGGATTCTACGCTTCATTAATTCTGCCTGCAGAGGTTCAAGATTCTCGCATGGTTCTAGATTGAGACGTTCAATATTTAAGTGCCACTGGCGCCACTTTTCTTCCTGGGGGCCGACCCTCCAATAATCAGCCACTCGAATTAGTTCTGACCGGCTTGGCCTGATTGCAAATGTTAAGGGCCCATTCCTCCTTACCCAGGATCGGCCATTGCTGCCAAGAGTCGTGGCAAAACATGGTTGTTTTCTCATTCCGGATATCCCAGAAAGCATGTTCAGTTATCAAGCGCCGATTTTGCATGGCCACGGTCCAAATTAGAGAGCCTTGGGTGTCTTCGTCCCAGCGGATTAGGTTTCTTTCTGCCACATTTGGAGCATATTTTTTCCTCCAAAGTCGGGCCCACAAGTCTTTGGGGCTTATAAGCCAGCGCCACCAAATCTTGGCGCTGAGGACCTTATTCATGATGACCAGATCTCTTAGCCCTAGACCGCCTTGCTCCTTGGGTCAACAGAGCTTGTCCCAGCTGACTAGGGTCAATTTCTTCCCTGTGTTGAGTCCCTGCCATAGGAAGTTCCGTTGAAGGCTTTTTATGGTATTGAGTACAAACTTAGGAGCGGCTAGTGCTGAGAAACAATAGATCGGGAGGGATTGGAGGACAGCTTTGAAAGGAATAAGACGACTGGGCAGGTTGAGGACCCTGTAGGTCCAAGAGGACAACCACTTGGTGAAGGCAGAAAGGAGGTGCTCCCAGAAAGAGTTTCGGAGTGCATTATCAATCAGTGGGATGCCAAGGTATTTGGATGGAAGGGAGCTTCTATTGAAACCTAGAATGCCCAAGATGTGGCGCTGTATCTGGGGTGGAGTATTGAAGAAAAAGACCTGGTATTTGTCCTTGTTGCAATCCACATCGGAGGCTTCAGAGAATGTTTGAAGGATGCTCAAAATAGAATTGGCTTCTCGGGCCATTGGGGTGCCCATCAGAAGGGAGTCGTCAACGAATTGACTATGCGAAACAGGTGGGGAGATGCCGTGGAGGGGTAGCCCTGACAACTTCTTTGAGACAATGGCTGCATGGATAGATCTGCTAAGGCCTTCGGCTAAGATAATGAAAAGGAAGGGGGAGAGGGGATCGCCTTGCCTGATCCCTCGAGAGGGGGAGAAGGGCTGTGAGGGGACACCATTAACAAGTATAGAAAAGAAGGCCGTAGAGGTTAGATTCAGTATCCAATCTACCCAGCTTGAATTGAAGCCAAAAGATAGCAGCATTGCACGCATGTATTCCCAGCTAATTTTGTCAAAGGCTTTGGAGAGATCCAATTTGAGAAGCATACCTGGGGTTTTGGTCTTCTACAACGAGTGGATGACTTCGTGAGTGAGGATAACACTATCTAGGATCTGCCTTCCCTCCACGTAGCCAGATTGCTCTGGGGAAATTATTGTCGGCAAGATGGTTTTGAGTCTTTTGGCTATCACTTTGGTAAGGAGCTTGTAGATGACATTGCAGAGAGCGATGGGTCTGAACAACTTGGGGTGGTGAGCTTGCCCCTCTTTGGGGACTAAAGTGGTGAAGCTTGCATTTAGAGCCTGGAGCACTTGTCCCGAGGCTCGGGAGTCTTCTAAAATTTCCCAAACTTCTGTTCTGATCATCGCCCAACAGTAATGGAAGAAATCCCTGGTGAATCCATCTGGGCCAGGAGATTTACATTTCGGGGTTTCCTGAAGAGCTTGGTCCACTTCCTCAATGGTTATCGGCCTAAGAAGGCTCGCGTTCTGCTCCTTAATGACCAGGGAGGGAATATGCTGCGTGATCTTGTGGATGGCTTCTGAACTGTCTACCTACGGTTCTGTCAGAAGATTTTGAAAGTGTCTTAGTAGGGATGCCTCCATGTCTGCATGCGAGTGTAAGACATCCCCTTCGTCTAAGATGAGGTGCGTGATCCTGTTGGTGTGACGCCTCTGCACAACTATTCTGTGGAAAAATTTGGTGTTGTGCTCCCCTTCTTTGAGCCATTGCACCCGCGATTTCTGCCTCCACAGGATTTCTTCTTGCCTCTGCCTTTCTTCGAGCTGTTGGTTTATGCTGATTTCCTGGGCCTTAAGGTCGCTTGTGAGTCCTTGCATCCTTATCTGATGTTGAATTTCTTCCATTTGTGCCGTAAGTTGTTTCTTAGCATCAAAGATATTGTTGAAAGTGTTCTGATTCCACAGTTTCAGATTGTGCTTGAGGTTGTTTAGTTTCTGTTGAAACTTATACATTTTGGAACCCCGAGGCACTTCTGCGTTCCTCCACCAAGTTTGAATGTTTTATTGAAAATCGGGATGGTCTAACCAAAAGGATTCAAATCTGAATGGTTTCTTACCAGGCTTGGCTGAAATATCCACCCACAGTTGTAGCGGCCAGTGGTCGGACCCTGGAAAGTTGAGTATGGTGGATTCCATGGAAGTGCCTTCCAGCATGAGCGCTTCCGAGACGAGAAATCTATCTAGTCTGCAAGCAATTTGGTGACTCCTGTTCTTCTGTTTGTCCAGGTATGGATGCCATTACTGGTGTTCAGATCGATTAAGTGAAGGGTATCTAGAAGATAGTGGAAATCGCTGGATTCTCTGTTCAGTCGCCGCAATCCCCCTCTTTTCTCTTCCAGGCTGCGTATGATGTTGAAATCCCCCCCTATGATCCATTTCTTATGATGGGTAAGGCTCGAAGCCTGGCCCAGACTTCTTAGGAAAGCCGACTTATCCCTTGGGTTGGTCGGGCTGTAGACATTGATCATGTGTCCAGGCTTATTTGAACCGATGAGCCTGTAATCAACTTGGATGGTCCATCTAGTGGCCGAAAAGTTCTCCATGATTATTGCGCTGGTATCCCATAGAATGGTTAAACCTCCTGCTATGCCTGTGGCATCGATAGATACCGCTACCCCCTGCTTCCAGCATTTGGGTAGTAGTTTATCAATGTCTTCTGAGCTGCACTTTGTTTCCTGGAGAAATATGACTTCTGGTCGTTCTTCTATGAGCAATTCCCGTAGCCCTTTTTGCTTGCTACGTCCATTGAGACATATAATGTTCCAAGTGAGGATTTTCATGATGATGAGGGGGTGGGGAGGGGAGGGAAACTGTCCGAAATCAGGTTGATTTGGCCAGAGTTCACCATGTAGTTACCTATTTCTTGTATCAGCTTGTTGGTGGATTTTTTGCCCCATTTCTTTTCATCTTTCTGAATTTTGTTTGGGTTTTTTGATTGACCTCCTTGGATGCCTAGACCTTTGCTAGCTCACGTTGTGGATGTCGCAGAGAAATTGAGGAACACCTTGTGAACTTTTCGTAGTTGATCCCTAGGAATGGTGTATAGTTTTTTCTGCCTGTAGGCGTGCTCCAAGTGTTCCAAATCTACTCCTGCAAGGTCCTGTTCTTCTAGTTCCATATCTGCCTCCCCATCCTCTGCTTCCTGTGGGTCTTGTTGGCTTTTGGCCATGTCGGGTGGATTGAGATCGGGGGTCTTGATCAGAGAGGGATGGTCTCCGCTTAGGCCAGGGGGTGGGGGTGCAGAGTGTTAGGAACACACTATGCACCTTTTTGCCTACACTTTTTGTCATTATTATACCCTTCATCACTAGTATTTAGACTCACAATATCACCTCACCTGATCATTCCAAGGTATACAACGTCCTTTCTCATTATTATATGCTTAATCTGTTTTGCATAATACTTTACATTACTTTTGGACTTAACCATTGATTAGAAGTGAATAAGTGTCTATATCTGCAGAATAGTATTCAAGACTGATGCTGAAACACGGAAGTTGCTACACAGTCCGACGACGCACATGCTGAAACACGGAAGCTGCTACACAGTCCGAGGATGCATATGCCGAAACACGAAGCAGCTACATGATTCGAGGAGGCAGATGCTGAAACACGGAGCTTTCACTCATGCAGATGCTGAGACACAGTGGAGACCGCCACGATGCTGAAACACGAGCCCTGACAGTTAGCAGTCAAGGCCGACACAGTCAAAGGGCGCAATTCACGTGGCCAAACAACCCGTGAATTGTGATGCTGAAACAACATCAGCAGCTATGAGAAGAAGCTGTTACACCAGCCGTAACAGCAATGCCTCGTCAGCTCCTGTATTAGCATTCAGTTGCATGAGAATAGGACACCCTATGCTGATTTAGAAAGAAGATCCGATTTAGTGTAGGATCCAGATCTGCCTTGTAATGATTGTA